>JBAMDN010000965.1:0-19094 GCA_037074945.1 Tetracladium marchalianum
ACGTATCATACGCAAAGGGCGACAAATCCTACCGAGATAGAGTCGAGGTACACGATCGTGGATGAAAGGTAATCAATGGGATATGTGAAGTAGACGATTACTCCTGCTCAAATATAAGTACAACAGTATTTATGGAAAGTGGAGGCTTTCGTTGTACTGGGATCGTTTTAGGCTCAGCAATCTGCAACTTGTGTCCCAAATTCGTAGGTCAAATAAAAGCTACATCCTTCTGTGGGAAATGTCGAGGATGTTGAGTTGGGGGATGATGTGATTGTGTTACGACAAGGTCATCACACTCTCATCTGTCTTGTTGCGTATGGTATGGAAAAGTAGTTTCCTCTTTCCGGAATCATTCTATTTCATCCCTCTTCACGATCACACTCGAAGCAAAGCCTGTCCCATTATCTTCCCGGAGGAGTTGCATTGCCAACTCTTTGCCTACTTCATCCTCAACGGTATTCTCTTTCGCATCAATAAGTATTCCTTCAATCTCAGAATAAGGCGTAGTTGAGCCAGCATCAATTGAAATTGTCTCCCGTCTCTCAGTGTCTCGTTCCTTTAGATCTACTTTGAGCATTCTATTGCTGTCGAGCTCAAACGACACCTCGAAGGTTGGTAATCCGGCACGTACCTTAGATATTCCATCCATTTCAATGGTTCCAATGAACTGGTTGTTCTTGGTGAAAATCCTTTCACCCTCGAATATGTTAAGGATAATCTTCGATTGATTATTGGTGACTGTGGTGACGTTTATTGTTTTCCTCGTTGGGATAATGTAATGCCGTGGAATGACCTTTTGAAAAAGCCCTCCCGCAACTTCGATACCAAGTCCTAATGTATTTACTTCTACGTAGGTAATGTAATCATCCATTGGATCAGACAGAACCCTGCCCATTTCAGCAGCGCCTCTGACAAAAGCCTCGTCAGGAGGAATGCCGTCAATAAGTTGTGTGCCATTAAGATAATCAACCATTAATGGCTTTACTTTGGCAACGAGTGAGTTGTCTCCAGTCAAGATAACTACATCAATCTCTGATTTTTGAACTCCTGCGTTTCTCAAAACCTTGTCCAGATTGTGCACCGTCTTTTGGAATACATCTTTCACAATTTTTTGGTATTGCTCCGGTGATATATCAAATGTAAAGGTGGAGATATTGTGCCGTGGTTGAACAGTGATGGTTGCGGCATAGTTGAGGGAGAGCTGGCTTTCAGCGATCTTGACCTCCAACTTCAATCTCCCCATTGCTCCTGGGTCATTAGCAATATCTGCTGCATTTTGATCATTATAAAGCGATATTATGTGGTTGAGCAGTGCAGTTGTGAAGTCATTGCCATTAATGTTGTGTTGACCCCAAAAGGAAATGGAAGTTGTGGAAAGAATTTCGTATACGCCCTGCTCAATTGAACTCGTCGTTATTTCGTACCCCAGATCGTTGATATTGTAGAAGAGAACCTTCCCTTCGTCACTCGTATACAAATCTTTGTCGATTCGATGTGCAACTCCAGCTGCAGTAGGTTCATTAACCAAACGAATGATTTCCAAACCAGCAAGCAACCCAGCTTTCTTCATAGATTCTCGCTGCAGATCGTTGAAGCTTGCAGGAACAGTTGCGACGGCAAACTTGATGGGTAATTCAAAATACAATTCGGCGTCGGTCTTCATTTTGGAAATGAGGTGCGCAAGAATCTCTTCGGCGGCGACAACTTTTGCACGTTCATGAATTTGAACTTGAACGGCAAGGAAATTACCATTAGTCTCCACCAGGTCAAGTTCGACGTAATCTTTTCGGAAGCTTTCATCGCTTGCTTGTCGACCGAGAAGGTTTCTGAAACGCATATAGTGAGGGGTTGGAAACACAAAAATATCATTAATGTACCTACCTGATATTATGGAATGTATTTTGCAGATTGTGTGTTGCCATTACTTTTGCTTCCTCACCTACCAGAACTGTGTCGGCGAGAAAGGATACGTACGATGGCGTTTTCAAATTTCCATGTGCATCTGGAATGGGCTCAAAGTTGTCTCCTCGGAAAATTCCCACTCGACAATAGGTAGCTCCAACATCAATGCCAATTACTTTGAGTTTATTAGAATTAGCCAATGAGACATAACCCGAAATTTCTTACCTGGCCCATCCTCGCCGCCATACCCCTGAAAATCACGTTCAGCCGGTTGGATAACTTTCCTCGGTGCCATATTCGCAACAATTTGAGGATGAAGAACGCGGAGTGCGACCGTGAAAAGTGCGGCCAGAGAACCACAAAACAGTAATATTTGATTACTTCTCAGCATCGTAGAAATTTACAGCTGTGGAGAAATTGACATGTGGATTATCCCCAAGATTTTGGGCTATTCACCAATATATGAACAATGTTTAGACGTGGCCAGGAAAAAAAAAAGGAAAACTGTCCTCAGCCCATTGCCCATGACTCATCAAATTAACAATTAATTAGCAACGTGACAAAATCACTCATCTCAGTCTTTAAGGACATACTGGCAGCTGTAATCATTTCGATGCGACAATTTGAAATGTTGATATGATATATCTCCTGCGATAGAGAAAGATCTTTTGAGTTGAGGTCCAAAGGACTTTGGATTCCATCCTTACTGGACTGATCATCGGTTTTTCTGATTTGGCTTCGGCTGGATGTTGACGCGCCACATTTACATTACATTTCATGAATGTAACAACTACCATCGGAGAATATGTGGAAGAGAAAGGCGTTCACAATACCAAAGGAATGAGCATAGAAGATCGAACACAATATCCATTTCAAATCATGTCATATTGACTGAGAGCGAGTGTGGTATTCTGGCAAGAAACGAAACGAGGCGCAATGGCCCTTGAACACAGCAAGATCCATAGGGGTCCACAGAGTACATGGAACCGCTTTGCTACACTAAACTTACAACTCATTCGTCTTGGGTTGCGGAATACGCTTGTCGTTGTCATCGTTGAGTTCGGAAATGTGGTCAGCGTGGTCTGCCTCCTTTTCGATTTGATTTATGTCAACGTGTCCAACGGCGTCATCGCCGTCGAAAAGCTTTGCGAGCTCTTCAAGCGTTGGCCCACGGGTTTCGATAAAGAAGAAATAGACGAATATGAGCTCAATAGCGATCCATATCTATTGCAAATTAGCTAGTGGAATCGTGAGAAAGAGGGATGGTGTGAGACTGACGGTGTAGATCAAGGAAAGGATCCATTGATGTGGCAACTCATCCCATGCGATTGGATTTGTTTGACTATAATTAATCAGTTTTCTACTCATGTGGGCTTGAGTGCAAAGACCTACGCTCCAAGGACGAGCACAGCCTGCACAGTCAAGTTCATAATCATAAGACCTTTGGCTCTCAGGCGGTATGGCAAAATTTCCAGAGAGTAAGCTACAAGGAGACCAGACCAAGCGAGAGACTAGAACTGATGTCAGACCTGAACACAAAACACTGAAGCGTCTTGGAGAAACCTACATAGCAGATACCATGCAACCAAATCCACACGATTTGGGGATATCCAGTTGTTTTAACATTCTGTGTTCTTTCGTATTGAGAAGCAGTGACAGTCCAGGCGGTAAAGAAGAGCAGCATTCCAAGCGTCGAGATAAGGAAGAGGGGTCTTCTTCCAACACGATCAACCATCATGGCAGCAATCAAACTCACAATAAGACTGAGTAATGTGCGCCCACCATCGAGAGGAATCTTCTGATTTTGGCTTTTGATTCCCATTCCCTCATACAACAAGTTGCTGTAGTTCGAAATTACAGCGTTGCCACTGTACTGTGAAATGACACCAAGAGCAATCAGAAGCATAAGGCGATATCTATTTCCCTTGGTTCTGAAGAAATCTAGATAGCTGCTAGACTTCTTCGCAGCAAATTCCAGGCCGAGGGTCTCTTTGATTTCTTGCCACTCAAATTGGACTGTGATGTTGTCACGGTCTCCGTTTGCGTGGTAATAAGCAAGGGTATCGAGAGCCTCATCATATCGTTCCTTGGAGATCAACCATCTTGGAGATTCAGGGACCCCTAAATTTTATCAGTATGCTGGCAGTAGGCGAAGTCTAAAAATTGCAACTTACAATATAGAAAAATGATTTGAATGACCGATGGCATTCCTTGCAGAAGGGTGAGAGATCGCCACGACCAATCATTGTGAGCCTGCATTGTGCCCCAGGCGAGCCAGGAGACGACTGTATAATATTAGTGACATGGAATCCTATGAGTGAAAAGGAATGCCTACAGAGAGCACCAACATTCCACAAGCAATTGTAGATGGTAGTAACCCTTGCGCGATGTTGTGGATGACAGATTTCTGTGAGCAGGACAGGAGATGACAATTGAGCCAGAGCATTGCCAAAACCTAGGACGAAGCGAGCTCCGACATACATCCCATAACCGTTTGAAAGAGCTCCGACAACAGCTCCAATGATCATCAAAACACAGCCCGTAGCGATGGGGACTTTTCTGCCCCAGAGATCTGCCATGAATGGGCTGTGAAGGTGTAAGAAAATGTTATATCCTGGCTGAGAGTCACTTACACCAGTGGGTAGGAACAGAGACTTCCGATCATGTAGATTGAGTTCATGAGACCAAGTTTTGCGTTGGTGGGCCTGTCAAAGAAGTCTTGCCATTTCTCAATCATTTGAGATGTGTTCAAAAGCATGCTGAGAGGATGAACATTAGCACAGGAATAAACCCAAAACCCAAAAGTCAAGATCATACCCATCGTATCCCGTCGTGACGGAAGCTACACAGAGAATGGAACACCAAAAGTACAGCTTTCGGAGACCTGGGTTGGAGTGCCAGGATACCTTTTCGAATTTTGGCGCCTCTGCCACTGCAACGTCCAGCTGTTGCTGGTGCTTATCGCCTGCACCCTTGAGACCGAAAATCATCTTGTCGGCTGGAAGGCGTTCGTCGACTTAACCAATTTCTTGCTCTTTACTGAGCGTATGAATGATGTCTCTATGAACCCCAAAATACGGGTGGATCGAGGGTGGTCTTATACATATTGTAAAATCATAAAACAAGTTTGTTAATGGTGTTTGATTCGTCAGGAGCCCGAGTTGCATTTACATGGAATCGACCCCGCTGGTCCCCCCTCGTGAGGGTAAAAGCGCGTAAGATAAACATCATATCCATGCTTTCGTACACAGACCGATGCACTCAACAGCTTGATGGTCATGTAGAACAGACTGCAATATTCCCATGTAAATTCTCCGACTCGTAAGTCGGGTGGCGCTTCGCGAAAGCGGGGTGATTCAGGCTCAACACAAGTCCCGAAGTCTGGGGTTGCACTATGGTAAATGGCTAAATGTTCAGGCAAAATGTGGAGCAAACGGGATTGGCTGGCAAGAGGGTTCGCGCCGCATGAATGGCATGTCTAACATGTTGGATAAATTGAATGCCCAGAGCGGGTGAATGCTGGGGTTTTTTAGGCTGTGTTAGAAGTGGATGATATTTTGCGGGGGATTAAATGAAGTTGTGCTCGTGCTCATGAATCCTGGCGTCATCAATGATTACTTTATTGGGTAGTATAGTAGGTACCTATGGCGGAAAAGGGAATTAGGAATATACACCCGAGCCAATCGCTCGATTCATGGCAAGGTTGACCAACCCTGAATATCATGAAACTTTCGATGAAATAACTACCCAACAAGGGAGACTACTCTGCATCTAGGTCGGAATCGAAAAATGAACGAAAAGAACGAAAAGAAATCCCAAATACATTCAATTGGATAAAAAGATGACCTTTCTGGGAGCAAACAAAAGCATAGCTTATAATTCTTCAATGTCCTTCGGGACTCTTTCAATCAGTCGCTAGAAATTTACGTGGTTGCGCCGTATTCCCACAAGTAGGACACAGACACTGTATCATTCGTGAAACCAAAATCGCGGCTCGCCAAGAAATGTAATAAGTCTGCTACTAACAGATTGACCGAATTGATCCACAAGATATGGAGCCATTCATCACACGACGATCCAAATTGGGCAGACGAAGGTGGTTCATTCCCAGGTCAGCACTAGGCTGCCCAATCCCACACAGTGACACTACACAAAGAAACTTTTGATGGAATTTGAAAACAAAACGAAAATTTCGAAACTAGTGGCCCGTGCTCAGTCCTAATCGCTTGGGCAAATTAGCCAAAAAGCAGCCTCTTGTAGATCTACAGGCTTTTTTGGAAAGTGAATATAGCATAAATAGAGGTATCCCAGGGCCATGGGAAGGAAGTATCCTGCTTGCTTGAGCCGAAAGAGACTGGGAATCTCCATGGCATAGAGAGACATCTTGACACCTAGAAGAGGGAAAGTTGAGGAACGGAGCAAACCAATTTTGAACTGGAGTGTCGAGTTCTAGAAACGAAATCCAGTAGAGTTGAATCCTCATCAACAAGCAGCACTCTGTCAGTGCTCACTTCGGTTGGTACTCCGACCTTGGATATGCCCAGCAAGATCAGGACAATGTTCCAGAACATTGAAAAATAGCATCGAGTATATGTAGTAAACGCCATGAACGCCTGGTAAGCGGCTGAAGGATAAGCTCCAAGTCCTAGTCATCACTTGATATGTGGCCAAAACGATAAATATAGCGATATAGAGCATCTGTCCTGGAGGCGAAATCAAGCTGCCGTCGCCGCCACGAATCACTTCAATAGTACTTTCAGCGAGGTCTGTTGGTGGTGGAACAGCCTTGGGGCAACGAATATTTCTACCCATAATGTCTTCGCCATCTTGACATGAAAGCGGTCCGGTCTAGAATATGGCAAATCTGACGCGTTCGAGGATCAATAAGCGACCATATGACCTCCTCAATTCGCTGAACCTTACACAACGAGACAGGACAGAAAGAACCGAAGTGTATTCCAAAGCCCAGTTGTCCAGATTTGCTGTACATCAAGTTCCTGAGTGTGATCATGAGAAGCTTCCAGACTCTGTCGTCTCGTGTTCCGTCGAGAGAAAGCCGCCAAATTGGGGAACATGATAAACACGCGTCGAAATGGCTGAGAATCCGAAGCCTGAAAGAAATCCCCTCAATCTGTTGATTTCCTGGGAGCGGAGTGACAGAATGGAGCGAGGCGAACAAATTACACCCGCCACTCCTTGGCCGTAAGCTCATCCTCGTCTATCCTCGATGAGCTCGTAACGTATATAAAAATGCAACTCTTCGCTGTGCTCGTTTGGGCATCCTGGAAGGATCGACCCCTTTCTGCGGATGAGATAATTCATGGCCCATCCATTTCCACATATCTGCAGTCCAGCTGGTTGGTGTGTTGTCATCTGACATGCCTCGCGATCGCTTCTTAGGCTGTGTCTCGTGTGTTCGTGTGTAGGAAAGGAGGATTTGAGTCGCCAACATCTCAGAGTAATTAGGCATTATCGAAGACGGTCTGAGGTTTGGGAGTCCAGCCGGGTTCGTGTCGAGACGATTGGAGCTCTGCTGATGCTTTGGATGTGTGTTGTAGATTTGGCCAACTTTTGCAAGGAAGCTACGCTTGCGAGCTTAAACCCGTCTGGCAGTAGGTCGAGGAACTGGAAGATAAACGCATTTAGCACATAGCCGCGTAACGTTGACGGACTCTGAAAGGGTGCTGTTTTAGACATGAATGTACCCTAAAGCCCGAAAATCCCGGAATTAATCAAAATGCTTGGCAGTCCCGTGCTTGCACGCAGTCTGGTGGGCTGTGGCACAACTAATTCGCAAGACAAGGTTGTGTTTATCTCACAACTGTCAACATGACATAGAGTGTTCGTCTTAGTCATTTTTACTGTGAGTTCCTTCTTGAGCGACAGACTCTAATCAATTTTGGTATCACGCAAGCATCGGTCGGCGAATGTTTGTGATCCCGGTTCCGTAGGATTAAGAGATGAATTAATGTCCTAACGTTCATGTACAGGTCACCATTAAATATTCTATATATACTCGGTATTTTAAGCTCAATGAAACTCCTGTCAAACAGTGATGATGTCTGACTTGGGAGGCTTTCCGGACTCCACATCGGTTCCATCAATACACACATCCTGCCACGAATTAGCAATATTCAACAGCTTACTGAAAACTTGAATGTTATGAACACTTACCGGTCCTACAAAAACCTTCTTCTTTCCACCTATCCAGAATAAAGCGATCACGACCACAATCCCCGTCACCACCACACTGACATAATTCATGGATTCCACTGTCACGGGGAGGAATGATGGGAGACAGAACAAAACGGTATACATGGCAATCCAGAGTGTAGAGAAAGCGTTACAGAATGGTCCGACGATTGGTCCTAGGCTGAAATTTCGTGCTGGTAGAACCTTCTCTCGTCCACGAAACAAGACGATGGCTTGAGGGATGACATATGTTACATTGAGGGAAAGAATGCACATCGAAATGATGGAGTTGAAGGCAGTTGTGGATGCGACATAGATAACTCCGTAGATGATTGAAAGTCCGCCGGAAGCATAGGTTGCATATGCCGGAACCTTAAGAGATGGGTGAACAATCGCTAATGTTTTCGAGAAGGGTAGGCCATTGTCGCGAGCAAAAGCCCAGGTAAGACGACCAGCGGTAGCGACGCAGGCAACCGTAGCCCCAAAATACACGAACAATAACCAGCAGACAAAAAATGTCGCTCCGGCGTTAGAGTCTAAAGCTTGTCGATAAATCTCGTAAATGGGCAGGGAGGATGCGCCAACTGCAACGAGGTCGTTGCTGGAGAAGAGGAAGGCAAGAGTCCAGGGGACTGACGTACAGATTCCGATAACCATCGTGAGACCCATGACCCGGGGCACATTACGGCCAGGGTTAGGAATTTCCTGATCACGTCAACATGCATAACTTCTGACGTTCAGGAGATTGCCCTACCTCAGCAAGATGAGTCGCAGTATCGGTCGCGACAAAGCTATACATTGCAGAACCGACCCCCAGCATGAATGCAGTGCCATCATTCCACCCAGATAAATTTGTGAACGTTATGAAGACAGTGCGAGCTGATTGCTTCGTTTTACTAGTCGCCAGGACAGCAATGAAGAAGAAGACGAATCCCACCACACTTGCCAAGAAAAACATAATCTCTCCATTTGCGAGAAGTGTCGGTAGTGCTGCAACAATCACAATGCAAAGCAACATGATAAGAATGAATATGAGGTAGATTTGCCATCGTTCAGGAACAAAATCTTCGTGGTAAAAAGTAGCCAGTGCTCCGACCACTTGCGCTAGGGGGGGTCAATCTCAGAGAATCAGAACTCCACACCAGATTTCCTACTCACCACAGAAGATAGCAGCAGAAGTGGTCGTCAAAACCCATGCCAATACACTGAGCCAGCCCATCACGAATGCAGTGAAAGCTCGAGACTTTGGTGGAGACACCATGAATGCAAAATGGTATTGTCCTCCAGTGGAGGGGAATGCGGAAGCCAATTCGGCCATGCCAGCAGCTTTTGGTCGCGTCAGTTTCTGACATGAACTCATCTGCGGATCTTCTCCAGAGACTTACTAATACAAGAACAGGCAAATGCAGCGACAATGAGTCCCCAGAAGACTGTCGGTCCACCGCCATCGAATAAAGGAGTAATAAACGATGCAGAGTAACCAATCCAAGAATTGGTGATGGAAAAAGCAACAGCTAGCATTGTAAATACCGAGAATTGGCGAGGCAGCTCTCCCTTGTGTCCCTGGGCTCGAAGTTGAATCTCATCGACAGAGAGAGTCTCGCCAGACTCGGCAGCTGATGCATTGTGTGGGGTGAGCTTAGATTCCTGCGCGTCAGGCATTCTACCGGTGGATGTGAGAATCTGGTCTGGATGTTGAGAGTCTACGACGAGAGGGAGAGACGAGGTCGTAGAAAGGTTTAACAAATCCTTATAAGGGTTTTTCGATAATGTAGATAAAGCCATTTGATGTTGTCGGTAGTAGTCACCCAGGACGGTAGTCGTTCATGGGTGAAGATAGCCCTCCGCATGGACTTGCTGACTTGGGCAAGCTGAGCTGGGTTCCACATGCAAACTCTGGGGTGCAGCTTTGATAACGGCGCGATGCAATCATCACTTATCAGTTGCTCTCAACATTTCTGCGCAAGCTAGATACCTATCTCCTCTATCCGGGAATCGTCCAGAACCAAGAGGCTGGTACAGAGAACGCTATGCGAGAAGTTGTCCTTTCATCTCTTTATATTTTCGTCAAATAAAGTCAGCTTGAAGCCTTCAAGACCCAACAGCAGATTCCCAGATCTGTGCGTTGCCCGGGAAACGAGACCGCCAAGACAACCCTCCCACACCTCCCAAAGCCAAGGCAGCTATCTTGCAACTCCTACTGGCTCTTGTCTTCCAGGTGTGCGTTGTACAGCAGTTTGATACATTTGGTCGGGATTTGAGATATCTACCTTGCTAAACGATGCATGATAATCTGATACGGTGCCTTGATCGGAACTTTGCCTGTTGATTGAAAAATGATACGTCAAATTGGGCGTGTCCGTGGCCCCTGGAACCCGGGAGGTTTTTACCTCCGTACCAGCTGAGACAGGACGAAAATCCACAAACGCCCAATTACAGAACATGTTTCTAGCAGCAAGAGTACCTCCGCACTTGTATTCGGTGGAGACGTTTTGGAAATGGGCGTCGTCGTATTCAATACATTCAGTGATTAGAACTCAAGAAATGAACAGGAAAACAGACCGAAGGTGAGAGGAAGAAGAGACGAAAGGCATGGCACTATTTACTGTATTTTGGATCGGCCCTGTCTACAATGTCTCTCAGCTCTCAGGAATGGCCGTTCTGACTCTCCACGATGCGACTTACCTCATCATCTGGCTACGACGAGACTTAACATGCTAAGAAAATCCAAAAGTCAAAGTTAGGAGGATTAAGCAAGACATAACGCACATCCCTTCCTCCATCTCCTGCTATACAGCATCGATGCAACAATCTCCAGCTTCCATGGTACGGTAATCAAAATAAGTCCCTTCCGACATCATTATTCTCCCGTATCAACCTGCTCGGATCGCCAAACTCATGCCACCCACAAAACGGTGCACTCGCTTTCCACCCTAACAGATCCTGTACATCATGATCCATCTTCCGGACGGTCTCTCTATCCACAGCCAAGAACTGATTCTCCTCTGCTCTGTACATTCCTTTGCAAAACAGTGTCACAATCACGCTTCGAAATTCGTCTGTTGTGACATTGCCTCCTGCTCCGTGATACGTGTTGCCCACGCATAAACAAGCATCACCTGGATCCATCTCTCCATATGTAACTTCCGAAATGTGAGGTTTGCGTACATCATCCCAGATGTTCGACCGCGGTACGATTTCAGTTGCACCATTCTCGCGAGTCACTTTCGTCACTGCATATTTTGATCAGGATAATCTAACATCATGACGGGAGGGAGGGAAGTAGCTCACGAGCAAGAAAACACCCCAACTTTGTCGTCTCTCTCGGATCTTGATTTCTGTGTGTGGCATGATGATCTTGATCATCTCGATGCAGGCCCTGTCTTGCGCTCCCAGGACCAACTCTGACAGCGAACATACTACTCAAGAGCGGAGGACTGATGCACGTGTTGAGTGCATCACCCCAGTAGCTTGACGTGGTGACTGTCAGGACATCTCTGACTGCGGCTATAATGGTTTTGTTCTTCAACACGGCCTTTACCGCTGCAGGGCTCTTGCCCGCCAGTCCACAAACAGTCTTGGTTTGTTTTGCAAATACCTGAAAGCCTTCATTAGGTGAGCTTTCAGAAGCTGCGGTGTTGTTTAACTTACTCCAAGACCGCTATTGAAATCCGCTTCCATGTGGGGTTTGAGATCTTGATTGATATCTGCAATCGCTTCAGCCGAAACAACATTTTTGATCACAACTGCTCCATCGCGATACAGTGCTTCCAAGATTCTTTCCATGGGCGTTCCATCCGGAAAGGATTTTAATTTCGGAACGTCAGTAACAGAACCCATGATGAACGAAACAATGTGTCGTCAAATTTCGGGGCCAAGAAGTCGTTGAGAGATTGTGTGAGGAGAACGCTTGGATGTGAGTTGGCAGATGCCACCAAGGGATTGCACAGATTAAATGAAAAACAAAACGCGTAGGACTGCTCTTTTAGGTTGGAATTGCCGTTGAAATGATTTCGGAATGCACAAAAGGCTGGAATATTTTCCTGGAAAGGCAGCTTTACAAGCCTCGAGGTGTCAACGATCACCGCAATCATTGACCCGATGTAGAATCTGATGACAGCGGGGGAAGATTCCGCAAGCGCCACTTGGGTGTCCAGGACCCGCATCGAATATTCCACATCTAGGTACGTGTCACCGTGTGAATAGAATCCTGCACAGGCAAAAAAGAAAAGGGTGATAGCTTTGCGTGGTGCGTTAATCTAGGGCATCTTCTGTCTATCGCCCAGAAATAGTATTCTACAGTACAATGAGCTTGGTGAAATCAAGATTAAAGTCGTACATAGATTCTCACGTCACATAACATGCTTGAGTCTTGTCGTCCGAGAAATGAAAAATTTCCGCGCAAAACGTCACCCAGAAGTCACGCTGCAATTTCACATGATCAACGTTTGTCCTAAGAAGTGTTGTCTATTTCTTTTTGAGAATTATATAATCAAGCAAACAAAACACACTTTGTTGGAATGAAGGGGGACAAGTTCCGACACTTTCGGTATTTTTGGTGACTGAAGGGGACCAGCACCTAAGTTGAACGTCGCTGTGGTTGTTGGTGAAGCAAGCTCGCATTTTTAGGAAGGAGGAGATCGCACGTACTTTTCAAGTTTGTAGAAGGACCAGCTTCTAATCTGCCCAGAACATGCTAGACAGACTAACCCTCGAATTCAGAAGGTTACCCTGATTGAGGAAAAACCTTTCTAAAGAGAGAAGCATGTACTCCCTGACCCGTAGTAGCAGAAGGATTCCAACAAGTCTGAGAGCCAGATTAATTCGAAAGTGGAAAGGGTATGTTCGATTGTCGAGGATTTTCAAAGATGCTTGCATTGCGACACGAGAGAGTTTAAATCTGTTGGGGGCAGCAGTCCGGACAAATCCGGCAATTTGATCAACGTAGAATCTTGTCGAGTACTGCTTGGGAGTCGGAACGGCCCTAATCAATGAGGTAGCTTTGGTACCTTTGGAACAAAGGCATCTTGTTTGAGAGCTAGGACAAATAGTCCACAGGAGATTTGACTGCATGCTGCTGAATATCTAAACACATGAAGAATGCCTCTCTCTTGTACAGTCGTAATGTCGGGATCATGGCTAGGAATAGCTCAAACTCCATCGTTCACACAAACAACAAAGAGCCGCTGCCATCCCCTGGGAAGATCTCCACGTACTTTGTAGTCTTCCCACTTACCCAGACCCGTTCCAGAATCTCCATAGCAGTTTCGACATTTCGGAATCCACCTGATTGCAGCATTTCTTTTGATCGATCCCGAGTCCACTGTTTTCTGGCGTCATCTCTGACCTCCAGTGCAGCGTGAAATAGAGGCCAGAGCATCTGATCGGCCCATCCAGTTAAAGGTTCTGTGGAATTGGCGTGGTGGAAAACGCTTCCCGTGAGCCACGCGACCTCGTGCTCCTAAGTGGAAGTCAGCGACTTTAAAGAAAAAAAAGAGATTGTTGTTGCGGCGGCTGCTCCGAAGCTACATAGTGAGAAGTAAAAAATGACCGATGCACGCACATCATTACCAATGTTAAAGAGACGTATCAAATAGATGACGATGGCAAAGCGATATGCTTCTGTGAGGTGAAGCCAGTATTTGTCACGTTCGAGCTGCATTGGAAGACCCAAAATTCGCACCTTGCATACATTTACCTCTTCCAACATTTCTCTTGTTGGATGTTTAGGATCTCTCTGAGACTTGTAAAGTTCAACGATCTCGTTGATGATCAAGAAATGATCAACAGGACACGGAAAAACATCATAACTCCAGCCTTTTATCCCAGCAGAATGCGGAGAGGAGGTCCAATCAGCAATCTCAGTCGCAGAAAAGATAGGTTTCCGAAAACTGGACGCTGCAGCCATGGTATCAAGCCTAAAAAGAGAGTGAGTCATAGGAATTGGAACGCAAACTATAGGGCATACCACGCAATGTATTGCTCAACGAAGTTTCCTGGGCTCTTCTGACTTCCCCGCATGTCTATCAGTCTTTTCGCACCAAGAAAATGGGCATCGAATCCAGCCGAGCCGCCGAGGGAAAGCTTTTGATGATTAGCAAGTCATTTTGTATCCATATAAAGGTAGGCTCACATCACAAAGAGACAGCATTAAAATAGTAGCCAAAGTTCCAGGATCTTTGGCTCTCTCGTTTGAAAATAAACATTCCTGCAGCCGCTTCATCGACTTCCCCTTGAATCTCAGTGCCTTCATATGATGTTCTCTGTCACCCAGGCGAATATTAACTTGGCAAGCAGCCAGTGCAGCACAAGCGTAGAGTAAAGATGGAGTTTGGATAGCAAGCGGGAGTATGTATTGACTGTATGGATTGCTACGGGAAGACATGTCGACGCACAATCGTGGACAGACTTCCGAAAGAACTTGCAGATGTTAGAACTGGACTCGCCAAGTGGCATGACACGTACAGTAGTCCAGGACATAATTGATTTCTGTTGGAATGTTGAAGGCATCAAGGGGCCGAATAGGTTTCCACAGCATTGGTAGATGGGCGGCCGGCGCATTGGCTGGAGCCTTCATTACCAGGTCCCGAGTCCCACGTAAAGTATTGAAATTTAAATCCCAAATCTCTGGATCCTCAAGAAGTTCGATATTGACATGCCGGTCGCTCGAATCCGGAAAATGCTGCCCCCATGAAGCAAAAGAAGCATGTTCTGGTAACCCCACAACATCCCTCGCCTCTGTATGCGGTTCGGCAGGCCACGAAATCTGGGGGACCGGAGTAGTGGATTGTCGTTTGAGAGAGGCAGGATTCGTGGGCTTTGCTGGAATTGGTACGGTCGCTGCCGCTTTGGACGCCTCTGCAATGGCTTTGGCATCCGCAACTGGGATCTTCTTGCCAGCCAGCTTACCTCGACTTGCTACTCCAGACCATCTAAAAGTGTACCCCTCGCATGTTATCCCTTTGCCTGTGCACGTCGAACATGCCGGCAACAATTTATCGCATTTCTTCCCTCGCTTCCGACAGGTCTTGCACACCGTACCATGATGCTGCTTACTCATAGTCGTGTTATTTGTGGCCGTCGCCGTCGCCTGCGTCGAAGGGAGGAAGGAGGAGCATGGATGTAGGTGTTATTGTGTAAAGTGTGTGGTGTGTTTGTTTATTTGTGCGGCGGTTCGATTTCCTGGCTGGCATATCACGGCATGTTCGGAAGATGCATTGGTGGTGTGGCGCGAGCTGGGAGTAATATTGATATTGGTGTTAGTTGATCGAGGGGATAGGTGTTGTGTTGAGTCGGATTGGGATGCAGCAAACTGACAGGTCGAAATTTAGTGGTGTTGCTATCCCCAGCTCTAGGCGGCGTGGCCCAATCAGGGAGCCCAAGGCTTCGGCTCCTCACTAACATCAACACCACGAGCTCTAGATCTCGACGCCATAGCTTTTTACTGTGAACACCAATGAGCTAAGTAGAAGTCACTTGAATGAAGACCTGAAGCGATATCGAACAATGTTTCACCCTCATCAGTACCCGAGTCGTACGACCGAAGGAACCCCTTCCTCTCTTGACCTCAAAAGCCCCATAAACCTGGTTCTCGGATCACATTGAGAGACTTCCGAATGTCTACTCGTTGAAGCTGATTAAGCATGGTTTTCCGGCACTTCTCTTGGTTCGTACTGTATCATTCTTTGTTTGCATTTGCCGGGGTGGATGTTAGGGGATGAAGTGAATGGTGCTAAACTCTCTGGCTTGGTAGCGTTGAATCTTTGGGAAGTTCTGCCAGAGACAAGAGAACATATTGTGAACTTCCCTCAATGAAGCTGATATCAACATAATGAATCCTTGCTTCTTCCGAAGTCATGTTCTGATAATTAGAACGAAATATTTCTCGAGAGTTCATCTCGAGCGACCATGTTCCGTTGACTGTGTACCTCCATGAGTTTCCCACCTGAATTCGTCAGTATCTGTCATGAATGGTAAATGGATAGGGTTGGCGAGACAAGATGTATCCACTCTATTCATTCTTCACTTACATTGTATTAATGTCGAGATGATGAAGTTCTCCATAGATAGACTGATGTGAAAGAGGCCGAGTTGACCGTCGCGCTCAAACTGAATTCCGTTCACACGGATAACATCTTCGTTGCAGCTGTAATAACGAAAGAGAACTGACCTTCACCACTGGCGATCTCGTTCTATTTGATTTCTTTGACATAGAAATCATGAAGATTTAGCTGCCCCACCTGCTGCTCATATTATGCCTGCTTTCGGAAAGGCTTACGAGTTTGTTCCGTACTCCCAACACTTGCTGTCTGGATGGTACCTCATAATGGGAACTCTATCAAACTTTACTCTTGGTCAGTCAATGAACGATGGGTTGATTTTCTACGTTATTTTCGGTTGCAGAACACTCTCCATTCTTGACATTTTTTCCCAAACAAAATGAACAATCGTGCTCGTGGCTTTCCATCAAGCTGAACAGTTCGCACACAGAATGAAAACCGATATCCTCTTTTTCAGCAGGCCCGAAAAATGAAGCAATCTATTCGTTTGCTTGGCTTACGAAAGGCAAATTTCTCTTTCGGGTTTAGTATTGATCCGGAGATAAGAAAGAAGAAAGTCGTGTTAAGTACCATTTTGAATTTGTGTTAATAATAATGTATCACTACAACTCCTCCCAACTAAAATTAACTCGCCCATATATACAGATGAGAACGCTCCCAGAAATGATAAACTCAAAGCATGAATGTGAAATGCCGTTGATTAACGAAATACTTTTTCATCCTCCACAAGAAACTCTATGCCTTCTCAAGCGCCTTTTCACCATTTGCATTGCCCATCATCATCTTGCTATCAGGCTTGTACTTTTTCTGCAATAGACGAACGTTGTACTCCACATCGAGAACGGCGCCGTGTGGGTCGTCCTTGATAGGAGTGAAATCCAAAAGCAAGTCGTCCTTAACAGCCGCGACTGTATCCGTCTCCAGATATGGGTCGTCTCTTGGGTACAGCTGTGCTGTCACGCCGACAAAATCGTCATGTGTGACCATCATGTGAATATGAGCAGGGCGGTAGGGATGGCGGCCCATGAGTTTAAGCAAATCCCCAGAAGGACCAGAAGTGTCAATCGCGTATTCAGTTGGCTTGAGACAGTAGAACCAGAATTTTCCGTCCTTGTCAGTGCGGAATTTGCCGCGGCCATTGTGACGAGTCTGGTTCTCTGGATCGAAGACGTCGTACTTGCCGTTGGTGCTAGCTTGCCACATATCGAAAACGGCACCTGGAATTCCAACACCAGTCTCCGCATCCTTGATCACACCATGAAAGTAGGTAAGCTGGCCATCTGCTGGCATATCCTGAACTGTGCTGGCGCCAAGCTCTCGGAATGGGGTCTCGGGGGACCAGAAAGGACCCAAAATCGCAGAGGAGGTGGGCGAGATGCCTTGATCGGTAACAATTTTATGGTTGATCTCATCGACGAGACTAGAAAGAAAGAAATTGAAGTCAGTAACGATCTTCTATGTGTATGCGAGAGAATAATGGCTGGTTTTGGACTTACGACTCTATTCCCAGAACATCGCAGACACGCCATGCTTCATTTCTGTTCTTCTTGTATGCCTGACCAATGGAATTGACAAAATTCACGCCTAGAACCCATTCGTCCTGGGTAAGCTCGATATCTCGGCAGAAGTCGTGCAGATGCTTGATCAGGGAGCCGATAACTTCTCGGTGTCTAGGTTGGGTGTCAGGGCTCATCAGATTGATGACATGTTGGGTGAAATCGGGATCGAATTTGCTGGCTTTGGGTTGGCTTTGAGTGCCATTGGCAGTGCCGTTGATTCCCATGTTGATTGAGATGTGGTGGTGATGTTTGTTGTGGTGCTTTTAGGTTATTGTAATGCGGGGGAGGGGCAGAGGGAATTGAGGAAGAATTGCACTCTGATTGCACTTGTGAGTTTCGATGAAGAAGTGTTGGAGGCTGCGAAGAAGTTAGTCCATTTACTTATATAGAAAACTAGAGGCAGCTAACAAAAGAATAAAGACAACGGCGATTGCAAATCGAGCGGCATTGAGTCGCCCGTCTCTACCCCTCATCGCGTGGTTTCCGGGCGCTGGGAGAGGAGCGCGGTAGTTGCGTCCTGGTCGCGGTACAATCTTGACCAGGGTCCAAGCGGGGGATAAGTCTTTACCCGCCTCCTGAATGCCGCTCCCTCGGCTCCCTTACCGAGATGAACAGGGAATCAACTCGTCTTAATAATACCAGAATACATACTTTAACCTGTTTAGCCGAAGTCGAGTGCTTTATTCTGATTGGTCGTAAAAAGTGACGGGTCAGGTGACGAACAATAAAAATCCTGAGTTCAAGTCTTGCCTGATTGGCCAGTGTCGATTATGTAATCATGAATAAGGAAAAGACGTGTAACGACACAAATACGTGATACCGTTGATCGGACAGAGGAGTCTGGTAAGTCATGTAGCGATGTAAAAGAAGGTATCGTGATTCATAGGTACGATACGAAAGAAAGATCTAAACTACCGAGCCCTTTAGTATAGGAGGTCTGGCTATATATACGTCCGGGACTAGCCCGTTCTTTGGCCCGTCCTAACATTAGAATTCCTCCTTTACACTATAAAGGAGATCTTAGCCTATATAAAAAAAGTCAGTGCTTAGTCTTAGTACCCTATCTCCTTTATAGTATAAAGGAGTTTTAGGGTTAGACTCTTATTTATCTATATAAACTCTACTTCGTACGAAGAACTTAGGAAATTACTTTTCTAGTATAGCCGAACCTATTCCTAAAGTTTTAGAGTATTTACTTTAGCTAAATATTAATTTCTAGGTATTAGTATATTTAAGTAAGGAATATCGGTATATAGTTAGCCCGGGCGTAATCGTACGATACTTTTATCTTTAGTACTAAACCTTATTAATTATACGATAGTAAATTAAGGAGTATATTAAGGGGTTTCCTAGCTCGTACGATTATTTAATAGTTTAATTA
>JBAMDN010000968.1:0-24232 GCA_037074945.1 Tetracladium marchalianum
TAGGGTTGTGGCCAAGATGGCAGAGGAACCGGTATTCAAGGAGATTGACATCGCAAACTTTGGAGCACAGCTTCGCAAAGATAGGGTATGCTCATTAACATACATAGTTTATCTGCTTCTCAAGCAATGACTGAAATAAAGACTAGTATCCCGACCCCGACCTCCAGCACATCCCATCAAACGCACAGCACATCCTCCACCAAGCCGATACCATAGAACATGTAAACGACGATCCGGACACCTACACAGGACCTCCATACGTCGCAGTCTGGCGAATGAATCTCACAGCCCTATCACAGAAATACAATGTTTGTCTGTCTGAGTTGAACGATGAAGCGCGAATGGATTGGTACTGATTAGGGACAGCTCTACTTTGTAGCCTCTCGCGATGAAATCCACTGTTACATGCCCAGGGATCTGAAGCAAACACTTCCACCCACACCAGATATAGTCGTGGATCTCCCTGAGGGTGTGGAAGGAATTGATGGTGTTATTGACCCGACTCATCCCCATTCTATTAATCATATGATTATTGGAAATTTGGGGGATTTAGAAATTGTGTTGGTGGCTTGTGATGATGGGGATGTCATTGCTTTTTATACACATCATTTTCGCGATGAGTCGGCAAGAGCAGATGCAACGACCAAAGTCAGGGAGATTCGACCTTTCTTCCACCAGAATGTAGGCAAATCTGCTTGGGGGCTCGCGATCCACCAACAGTCTCGTCTGATCGCGACGAGTAGCAATCTCAGGGAAGTCACGATATTTGTCCCCAGCTACAGCTACAGTAGCGATGTTGAAGTCGAAAGGCCGAAGCATCAGCTAGACGATGCGCATTTCCCATCTATGCTCTGCCTCGAGGATATCCCGAACTCATTCAGGGTGCGAGATCGGAATTACAGGATTGTTCTCAGCCTTGGAGAGGAAGGGCAAAATATACCCACGATTGATTTTGTGGATGGTGAAGATGGTGAGGTGGAATTGATTGCTGTAATGAATATCGTAGGCACGACGGTAAGCCATACTTTTCTTAATTTTTCGCCTGAGCTTTCACGTCGTCTTCGCCTCTATGACTATAGCAATCTGGGTGCTTGGGAAAGATTTGTGGAAAATGTACATTTACTAATGATCAATTTTTGCCAGTGGCTTGTGAATCCTTGGGATGGCATCCATGGGAAGATGTTAGGTACGTAAGCTCATATTATGCCGTTCTTCGAAAAAGAGGCAGATAAGCGAGGTCTTTGTTTGCAATTATATGATGACTTTCTTCCTTCTCCCCAAGTCCATTGAGTCTACATCTGAGCGCTAATCTCGTAACTGTAAAATTAAGGCATCCATGGCGAAACGTACTATAATAACCACATGTAAGCTTAAAAGTCAGATCGATAATGTCAAACTAATGGGATTGGTTGAGAAGGGCATGGGGCATTCGCTCTCTTTCCTTGGGCAATTTCAGGTCCACCACCACAATACACGAAGCTCTCGGATTCATATTGGAAAACGGAAGACCCCACGGCTTCCTAGAACCTACCCACTCACGACACCGAAGGCCTAAACATCTAGGGATTCGCTTCAATGCAATTCCTCCATTCAAGCGGATGACACAGATGGCTGTAAGTCCCACCATTACGGTGTCAACACTACCCAAGAATGCTTTCCCTCTGTCTGAACACATGTGGAATGGGACTCCGAGTTTTTTACTTTTTGGGGTTATCTATGTCTTTAAATTGGCTGCGCTGTCTCAAACGAGTCGTCCGGGACAATTTGCAAGAACGGACTTTCTGATTCACTAATTGGATGTAGATGCGTGGGTACAAACGAAAGCCAACGCCCATATTCAACTCCCTCGATCCAGATGAATCAACTCCGACAGAAGATACAAACGATTTGCTAGCTCGAAATATCGAGCGAGGTCATTCACCGCGGCTCATGCTTCCAAGAAATAAAATCCGTACGTCCACAATCTTCCTACTCGCTGAACATAAATTCAAACCACTTTAGTAAATCCCTGGACCTCTGAAGGCTTCTCTGAAGGCACGGAAACATATAAGCGTTAGTGAAGCACTGACTAAATATGAGTTTCTGAGCTAAACTAGACCTATGTAGCGAGTAATAAACAGGAAAACGAGGGCGAGCGCGATACCAATCTCCTCTGGCTCCTCCTCCACTCTCCAAGGAAAATCCGAGCAGAAGTTCGCCACTGGCTAGATCTAACCCACCTAGGCAGCAAATTCAAATGGCTTGAGGGAAAGGGCGCCATACCCGTAATTCTCCCAGAGAAACCAAAGAAGAAAAACCCCTACTTTAACACCTCTCGAATACTCCTTCGCACATACGCGCACGACATCGAACTTCTCACATTCACCTCCACCGGTGAAGAGATCGGTACAAGACTCATCGACCCCCTCGCTCCAGGCTTAACCCGTGACGTCCACGCCCTCCAACGCTTCAACTTTACCTTTCCCATCCCCGAGCTCAATCTCATCGTTGTCGGATCGCAGAGTGGAAAGGTGTGTCTCCTCACACTGACAAAAATCGATGATCCAAAGGGTATCTTGCCTCCCTTTCTCTCGTTTCGCTTCGATCAGGTGTTGCCGTTCATTAGTCAAAGAGCGGGTATTCAACCTGCTTGTCCGTTACTGGGGATGGCTGTATCGCCGTTGCAGAAGGGGAGCGATGCGGGGAAGATTGTGGGATGGGCGAGGAGGTGGAGGTTGATTTTGCATTATTATGATCATACTATTTTGAGTTATGAGTTGGGGAGGGATGAGGAGGATGATTTGATGATTGTTTGATGGGTTGTGAGGAGAGCCTTTAATTTGGCTTTGCGGTACATATGTTCATTTTTGGTCAAGCATGGAGTTTACTTAAAGAAGTGAAGTGGGGGCGCTACTGGTCGTCTTTGGCATTGGGAAGGAAGTGTTGTCGGTCTTTTTAGCAAGCAATACATATATGAGTAAGACGACGAGACGATTGATTAAGTATGGACCATGCTACTTCTACAGTACTATACTCAAGGAAGGCATGGAAGGGTCGAGGCGATGGGCTCCAGGAATCCAGGTAAGCTCGACCAGGTCTTTTTCGAAATCATTTACCGTGCATCAAAAGGGGATCAATACTCCTGCTCGGTGAGAGGTAGGGGTGGGCTGATCATAGCGCATTCAATCAATCTTGTGAACTAACAACTAATTTCGAAGATGTTTAGTTGTGTTGAGCGAAAATGGAGGCTTGCTTCTCGAAATTTTAACGGCAAATGCCAGTGCAACAATACGTCTACCTCCATTCGTAGAGGATTATTTGTAGAGGATCATTTGTAGGGGGTGATAATAACAGGGCCATTAGGACAGAATCCGAAACAAGAACATAGCTTTTTGCCTATGTTGTCAAATCAGTCGTCTCGAAATCATGGTTTCCAATGCCAATGCCGAATGCTTGTGCTAACAGTAGGAAGTGTAACGACAACACGGTTACGGGATAGATACAGCGCAAACAGAGTGCGCTATTCAAATCAACAAGAACAGAAGAGTCGTAAGATGACTGCATTGGGCTAGTTGTTGTTGATTTGCTAACTTTAAGTTCTTCAGGTCGCGGATCCAGATAAGATCAAATGCTACGCTGTCTTTGAAACTTGGTTCGGTTGATACGTCCTCGCGACATTTTTCTGCAATAATACTTTGTACCTTGCTCTTATCACTCCTTGAGGTCTCGTCTCCGTGAGAGTGAGAGTGAGGGGTTTGTTTTTTCTTCCTCGATGGTTCATGACTAACCTTTTGCGCTTGGATACGGATCTTGTTGCACGTTCTTCTTCATCATTTTGCTGATCCCTCTGCTGATCATCGATGCTCTCGGGTTCTTCAGCCTTGCTTTTCACACAAATTCCCTACCGGTATGAATGTGCTGTGATTCCGTGACCGAGCTGGAATTATTCCCTGTCTTCCTGCCGTCATATTTGGGTCTGGCTGTTCGTGTTTGCATGTCTCCGAGTAGATCTTTCATTGATCGTTGATTGAGGGTCTCTCGGGCTGAATCCCGTAGTGTGTCGCATGTACGCCAAGCAAAGTCTTAGTTTCTAACAAAATCGCATCTTTGAACAGGAACTGTTAGGCATTTGAAATGGATGAGGAGAGAGGCTTTTGAGCCTGGTAGTGGATTCTCATGCTTCTTCTCTCCTGCGAACATGTTCTGTAGAGTTGCTCGATGGCAGCGAACGGCGCCCGGCAGGAGAACGAAATATGGTTTTGGCTGGCCTGCTCATCAAACACCGACCCACAGATCTGGAAAGGGCTTGCCAATGCCATGCCTTCATCCGATCTGTTGGAACTTGGCAGTTGGCAGCTGGCAGTTCGCAGTTGCTGCTGATACAGTAGATGGCGGGAGTTGATGGTTGAAATGCTGTCAAGGCCGACCCTGATAGACCTGTCTCTATTTCTGGCTCAAGACATACTGCACTGTGCCCTACCTTGCTTATTTGTTGTTGTTGTTGTTCTTGTTCTTGTTGTTGTTATTACTCTCTACACTTGCGCACTCTCTCCTTGCATCCTCTTGTCCAGCCCGTTTCACAAATTCCCCGCTGTCGACGCCCATCCAACCAACCCGTCAGGGGCCGCAAAGCCTAACAGCGGCTGCATCCAATTAGACGCGCGCTGTGGCTGCAGTGCGGCTGCACCCTGCCGACCCTGAAACCGGGCTTCTCCATTTCCATCAACCTCTGACAGGCGAACCCAGAGCTCCATCCATCTCCCACTTTGTCCACTTTGTGCATTCGGTGCTGGGAGCCTGAGTCTGTGTTTTCCTTCTCTAAACCACCATCGTTCCACCTCGACAGTTCGCATCGAACTCTCTCATTCTCTGGCAGAGCCAATTCCTTTCGGTGCTGTCAATTTCTTTCTCTCAAGGTTGAACCTTGGCCCTTTTCGGCGAGAATCCCATTACATTCTTTCCAGACCAGACTACGGACACTACACTCTCTTTCCTGGGGAAACGAACGTACGAACGCACACAATCACTAGATCGATAATATTTTTTCAGAACAACGTCATCATCGTAGAGAAAGCTGGATATCCGAACGAAGTAGAAAGAAGAGAGCGAAGGAAGAGAGCGAAGGGAAAGGCATCTGTAGGCCAGGGAATTAAGAGCAGCGCCAATCCCACGGCTACGACAGCGTTCATTCGCATCGCCGTTTCGCGACGATGACACGATCATTTTTTACATTAGCGACAGTCTCCTGTCTACTCTTAGGATCTCTGCCGGACAGAGTTTCCGCAGACCAAATCCTGAAGACGTCGGGGTTCTCGACATGTCTTACGAACTCGACTATCACGGTCCAGAGGAGCGCGGTGGAGTACAACAATGACAACAAGAAGGTTACTTTCGACTTGGCTGGAGCGAGTAGCAAGGCTCAGAATGTGACAGCGGAATTGAGGGTTACAGCGTATGGCATTGAGGTGTATAAGAATTCATTCAATCCTTGCGACAGGAGCAACTTTGTAGCACAACTATGTCCTGGTATGTAATGGTCAATGGAGAGAAGGGAGGGCTGCTGGGTTTCGAAATGTTGAGTAGTGGAAGGGTTGCTAATTTTCCTGGTTTACAGTACCTGAAGGTGCTTTTTCTGCCAAAGGTGTTCAAACAATCCCGGAAGCCTACGCTAAAATGATTCCTTCGATTGCCTTCTCTATTCCTGATATTGCAGCCGAGGCCAAGATCCAGCTCAAAGCCCTTGATTCGGGAGAGGACATTGCTTGTATTTCGTCCACCGTCAACAATGGAAAGACTGTCAACGTCCCCGCTGTCCCATACGTTGCAGCAGGTATCGCCGGTGCTGCACTTGTGCTTACGGGACTTAGTGCTTTTGGAGCTGCGGCAGGAGCTGGAAGTGCTGCTGGAGGTGGAGCTGGTACAATCAGTCCTTCGTTCACCGAGGTCTTGGGATATTTCCAAGGAATGGCAATCAACGGCATGATGTCCGCCAATCTCCCACCAGTATACAGAAGTTTCACGAAGAACTTCGCTTTCTCGACCGGATTGGTACCTTTTACGGCCCTGCAAGAGGGGATTGATAGCTTCCGTGGTAAGACTGGAGGAGATTTGTCGGTCGACAGTATTGCGGTTCTCCGCAACACAACTCTCATTTTCCAGGATGGCACCAACCAATCTTCAACAAAAGTCAAGAGAGCATTCATTGATGCTGTGCTTTACATTCGAGACGAGCTTTCCACCAACGTCAACGCCGATGCTACTACTGCCGGACCAGCACAAGAAGAATCCATTCAGAAGACCGTTAGCGGAATTACAGCATATGCGGAGCAATTGATGATCCCCAAGTCAAATACCTTCTTGACAGTCTCTTTGGTTGCGGCAATTGTCATCGCGGCTATCATTGTGGGCATTCTCCTGTTCAAGTTGGTGCTTGAAGCGTGGGGTCTTGTTGGATCTTTCCCAAAGAGCCTTGAAGGTTTCCGAAAGCACTACTGGCAAACAATGGCACGCACGATCACCAGTTTGATTCTCGTACTTTACGGTGTCTGGGTGTTATACTGTATCTTCCAATTCACTCAAGGTGATTCCTGGGCGGCTCAAGTCCTCGCAGGTGTCAGTCTTGCTGCCTTCACTGGTATTCTTGGATATTTCGCTTTTATGATCTGGAAGACGGCAAGAGAACTCAAGAAGAATGACGGCGATGCCTCCGGTCTCTATGACGATAAGAAATTTTGGCTCAAGTATAGTATCTTCTATGACAGCTACAAAAAGGAGTACTGGTGGTTATTCGTTCCTGTCATTGTTTACATGTTGGCGAAGGGAATCATCCTTGCCGGATTGAACGGAAGAGGTCTACCACAGGCAATTGGTCAACTTATTGTTGAAGCTCTTAGTAAGTCATCTCCTGTCAATTCTTAGGTATAAAAACTAATATCCTTCAGTGCTTGGTCTTCTCTGCTGGCAACGACCTTTCGAGCGTAAGAGTGGTAACGTGATCAACATTGTCATTCAAGTCGTCCGTGTCGTCTCAGTCGTCTGCATTCTCGTTTTTGTCGAAGAACTCGGAATTGCTCAAACGACTCAAACAGTCACTGGAATGGTCCTCATTGTAGTGCAATCCGTCTTGACTGGTATCCTTGCCATCCTCATCGCCGTTAACGCCATCATTCTATGCTGCAAAGAAAACCCTCACCGCAAGAGACGCAAGGAACTCGGTAAGTCCTTCTCGAACTCAATATCAACCAACATAAACTGACCCCAAAAAAGAAGAGCTCGAAAAGCTCAATCGAGAAGATACCCTAACTCCCCTCGACGCTCGCAACGATCTCCTCAACGACCCAAGCCGTCTCAACCCAACCCACGCCTCATCCATCTACTCCCAAGACTCAAAACACACCTACACCCCACAAAACGACCCGGCAAACCCATACAGTGGACGTCAATACAACACTCAACCTCAACACCGAGCCGGAAATTCCATTGGCAGCCAAACGAATCTCATGGTTGACGCGGCACCTATTGGTCGATCTATCAGTCCCGCACCAAGAGGGAATATCCCATGGGCTCCTAGTGGCGCCACACCTGACAATCACGGTGGATATAGGGGTATGGCATATTAAATGAGGTGATAATGTCATACGCACCATCTTGATTAGTGTGAGAGGGTTGAACATATGGGATGAGATGGGGAGGGTTGGATGACGAACACAACAACAAAACCAAACTCTGTGTTTGCAAGTAACGACGATTTTCCTTAATTTTTAAACAACAAAAGAGATGCGTTTATCAAAACGTATCGGCACATTCATTTTCTGATGGTGGTGGAGACTGGGTCTTTTTTTGCACTTTGTATTAGCGTTATTTCTTATGGTGTGTGCGTGTGAATACTCGCTATCTCTTGGAGAAGCGATAGGATGGTTAGATGGAAGATAGAGGGTGGGAGATACGGAGGGAAAGAAAATTATATATATATGGTTTACTCCTTTGATGAAATCTCGTGTTCTTTGCTTGTTGAAAGAGCGTGCGTGATTACTTTTTTCTCCGTCTCATCTACTTTACTTTAAAATTCCGGCTACTCTAGCTCTCAAGAATTCTCCTAGGTAACCTCACCTCATCCCGCTACCCTATAAACCTCCACCAGCCCAGCCCAGCCTAGCACAGCTCTTACTTTTTATTGCACCCACCTGAGTGAGTGAATCACAAACTAACCTTCTCAAAATCTCGCCTTCTTTTTCTGTGGTTGTGGTTTCAATTAGGTGCGATTGAGTGACCTTTTCAAAGAGTATGTTGATATGGATGTGGACGTGAATGTAAATATACCGGAGATGGTACTTTGTGAAATTCTTGGAAGAGAGGCATGACCCGAGGAAATACGTTAGGTGGGTTTGAATTGGGGTTGGGGTTGGGTCTGATTATGAAGTCTTAACTGAGATTTGTGATTTGTGATCCAGATGAGCATTAGGAATATATGGATGAGATTGAGAAGTAAAAGAGGATAGGTTTTATTTTTCTACCAGAGATAATTGAATTGAAACGAGACGGGTGAAAGAGAAGGAATAATCAGGAAGAGGAACTGAATACCTGCTGCTGCCATGAAGGGCAACAGGAGGATTATCACGATATCATGCAGTGAAGCTTGACTTTTGGGCTTTCTCTGATTTTGTGAGTAGCTAGTGCTAGATTATCTAATAGATGCAAATCCGAGAGGAAAAATACCCTGCCACCATCCCGAATGCCCGAAATCAACATGAGTGCCAATTCTATCTCAGAAATGGAATTGTAGAATCGCCTCGGGATCATGGTTCGTGGAGATGGTTGGCTAGTAACTGCGAGGACGTGCATGTACAGCAGAGAGCATGGAGTTGGAGGGGCAGAGGGATTGGATGAATCTACTGACAACTTATGATTTTGGACATCTTTGCCGAGATGTTGAAAGGTAAAGGGAATTTTTATCTTGATTGGAGGCAAGGAAGGGAGAGACAGAGCGAGAGGGGCAAGAATAAACTTAAATCGTTTGGAAGTGATCGAATCATCAACCTCCGTCTCGCCCAGATAGTCAAACTGGCACACAGCATTGAAAACGCCAACAGAATAACCTCACCGACACTCAAGAAGCTGCCCATGCCAAGAATCGAATCATTGACCAACAATGCATACGCGTAAACAACAAGACCAACGCATAAGACTTCTCCACATCAAAGCAAACTTTCAACCTTCTACTCAGGCAGACAAGACCCCAAAAGAATAATACGAAATTCTATAACAATATACCAAGACCACCAAGACTCAATGAATTTATCACACGACAACTTGGAGTGTTTTGACCTGTGTGCTGGATGTTTTGATCGACGACTAGTCGACAGTGATGAAGAGTACAGACAGGGCTGATACAGTGTGAGGCGATGAGCAACTTAATACTCAGTAAATACTCAGTGTAGGCCTGACCTGCCAGTCTGAAGATAGGCTTGGGAGAAGGACAATCGTACGATATATGAGAAGAAGCGAGATCCAAGACCTTTGAACTATTTGAACGGTAGCTCATACTTTGGTCGCCTGGATGAACAAGGAGTGTGCTTGAAGTTCAAGGAGCGGTCACGATTCAGAAGAAGTTCGTTTTCGTTTTTTTGGAACTTGGGATCTTTGCATGATCAAGATGGGGTTTGGGATGGACGTGGTTTGCGCCCGGTTCTCGGGGCCACGGCAGTGGCGGGGAGAGGGGATTGAATAATGAAGAGGGGTCAAGAGATAGGATATGGACATGCTTATTTTGAGGGATGTTTGTGTGAGGTAGATGAACATATTGGGGTTCAAGTGAAAGATTGACGTCAATAAGACCCAGATACACGTGTACTACCTATCCGCTGACCCGGGATGGGTCTGCGAGAGAAACAGAGCGCATCGTTGATGCGCGGAGAAGAGCATGAAGGGTGGAGGCTTTAGCATGTTCCTTCTTCCACGCAGGTATTATTGATGCTTGTCTACACCTTGGCCAACAAAGCAGAGCTGTGATTGTGGTACCAGTATTCGAGGGTCATGCAAGGGCAGAGGAAGGAACCAGTCATTCGATCATCTCAAAGTACGACTGACTGCATGGCTGAACAGTGCTTGATTGCAAAATACAGCAAGAAGATCCGAGGAAATCAAAGAACCGAAGGAGGGAGAAGAAGAAGAAGAGGAGGAAGAAGAAGATGAAGAAGCTTCTTCATCTCTTGGATGTATCAGCATCCAATATGGCATCGTCGTGGTCTTCATTATCTTTCTTAGCCAATCCCAAGCGAGAACCCGCCTTCCACGACATCACAAGTGCAGCGCGCGCTTAAAGCCACAAGCACATGACATGGAGAGTGTGGTGAGCGATGGCGATAAAGAACTGTTCATGCACCTTTAGGCGCTGTTGAATGAGGGAAGTTGACGAAAATGAGTAGGATCTGACGGTGAAGAGTGGAAAAGCGAGCGCTACTCTTGCTATGCGCCGAAGTGATCAATGGTGTTGACGAGCATCGGAGGCAAGAGTCAACTTGGGGCTGGGCCACGATGATGTTTGGCGCTCATGGAACCGACGAGGTGAAGGGAAAGACGCAAAACATCGTGAAAGACGAGAGCCAAAACCACGACTATTGGACTCTGGGCAGTCCGAAGATACCGACGATGGGTTTCCGGAAGATGGTTCGGCCGTCAAACGAAACCACCGCACTTTCTCCACAATTTCCGAAGTGAAGTGAAGTGCGGTCGGTGTTAGGTGATGTTTGGTTTTGAGACTGGTTTATGGTGGGGGATCAAACACAAGTCTCCGTCAGAATGCCTGTCTACTGGGTAGTAGGAGCGATAGTAGCAACACTCGAGTAATAGGTAGGTGAGAGTTAGTTGTATGGGGATGAATTGGTGACAAGAATGGACGACGTCTCTTCGGAGCACGCATCTGCTGTAGGAAGGCTGCTGGAGGCGAGGGACCAATGGAGAGCTTCTTACTTACGAATTCAACATGGGCCTGCAACTGCAAGCTGCAACCTGAGACTGAGACCGAGATGCGAATGAACACAAGAGTGGCACGGATTGTGGTGACAATATTGATGAATTATGTATGGTATGGAATCATGGCTTCCCTGCATGCTCGAGTATTGATTCAGCAAGGGGTTCTTGACGTACAGTACGATGTATGTATGTATGTATGTATGTATGTATATATGTATGAATATATATATATATATATCATATATTATAAACCTCACATAGATTCGGCCTTCGTATGTTCGTATATTCTTCCTCCAATGGCGGCAGTCTCGCACACTTCTCCTCTCTGAGACCTGAGATCTGAGAAGGGCGTTCTGGGTGGGAGTGAGTTGAGGGTGGTGTGCTGTGCTTCGCAAGGGCGGGTGGGTGCTTGGGATTGTGCCATTGTGAGTGGGTGGCTGGAGGTGAAACGAGTTCCAAATGCAGGAACCCAACCTTGGCCCCCTTCCGCCGCAGGGGTCGCCCGACCACTCAAGTCAACGACTCAAGTCAACGACTCAAGTCAACGACTCAAGTCAACGACTCAAGTCCACGACTCCCTCCAAGTTCCACGGCTCTTCCACAGCGCTGGATTCTATCGATTCTTGCTGCGAAGTTCAGAACTGCCGCGCTTTCTCCCCCTCGTCTGATACTACCAGTAGCAAAGCGAGCACGCGTGAGACGTTGGCTGGCATCACATTCTTCTCATCCCATCTCGATATACTTTTCACCACATACTTTCCACCATTTACTTTCCACCAGATACTTTTCACCAGATACTTTTCACCATACCACCATTACCACTACACTCGGCCACACTACTGCAGGCCAGTCCATTCCAGTCTGCTGTCTCTCTTGCACAGCACCGTCCAACTCCCTTCCCTCGATCAACACACTCACTCATCTCCCTTCTATCCTGAATCCCTGCCCGGACATTCTTCCTCTCCTGACCGTTCCCATTCCATTCTCTTCCGCTTTGAGCAAGACGTGCTGCCGGGATCAGATCCATTCTCTTGACCATCCCCGTCCTCTTCTCCCCCGTAACAGCTCTCCCCGACCCAACTTCCGCATTGGTGCCATCCCCCTCGGTCTGTCATTGCCCCAACCCTTCCAGAAGTTCAGCGTTCAGCGTTCAGCGTTCAGCGTTCAATCTCCTCTCCTCTACGTGCACTCCATCTTGCAATCTATCGCTCGTGGCCGCCGTCCCAGATATCGTCGAGTGCTCCCGAAGAGAGTAACCCCGGCCCTCGCCCATCCTTACACGTTACAACACACCTAACACCATACACGCTGGGGCCATTTTCTCCATTCTTTTCGCATTGAGCCAGAGTCTCGGCATTGTTTGGTCGATCCCAGAAGGGTCCGTCCACTCACCTCTCGTCGCCGCAAAAGGAGGAGTCGGCGGTGGACTGTGCTCTGCTTCGGGACTTCCTGCTGCTGCTCGCTTCGTCCTCTCCCTCAACACTCGATCATCTCGCGTTTCGAGTTTCGTTCACACTCCAGCCCGACCTGTCCCTGTGCTGCAAATTCAATCCTCGAAACCGTTTCGACTTTCCATTCGAACACACACGTTCACTCTCTCGCTGCTCACCGTCGCTCAGTCGGCTGTTCACCATCAACACCATACCCTTCAACATCAAGGCCCCTTTCCCCGACAGATCCAAACGAAGTCAGCGGCCCTGCTCTTCCACCACCACGCGGGCGACGATCTTTTGGAGAACGCCTCTTTCACCACCACCGAGTTATGTCTTCGTAATACAATCACACGCTTTTATCGATTTGCAACGTTCGAGTTGAGCGAAGGTTGGAGCCGGATTTCACCCGTCGTCGTCGCGAAATCATGCCCGTCCCAACGCCCGAGTTTCCCTTGGAAAATGTATGCTCGACCATCTTCGACAACACCCTCTTCACATACTCGCCGACGGCCTTCCAGTCTCTAGAATTGACCGAGGGCGCAAAATGGAAGACCTTGTCCATGGGAGTTAGCACGACTGGGGGAGTTTGTGTAAAGACCACACCGGTGGATAATGTCAATGCCTCTGCGCTATGGATCGTAGGGGGACAGTCTAGCGAGACTGATTATCAAGGTCTACAGCGATACTCGTTTATGGATCAGACATGGGAAACGATTAAAACGATGGATGCTATTGCGAAGGATCGACTCTGGCATGGTGCTACATATCTTAATAAGTCAGATTCGATTCTGATGTATGCCGGAACCCAGGTATGTTCAGATTTGTTTGCCTCGAGGATGGAAATGGGAATGGGACGGGAGAGTCTGGTGTTTTCAGGAGGATCAAGAGATCCCTCAGTGCCATGATTGCAACAATTGGAGAGAGCGGATTTGCTGACTGCGTTGATAGGATGGAACACGGCAGGCATCTTCGCAAACATTCACCATCAAAGCAGCAGCACCATATGATATTACTGCATATGAAGCTACTGCTCCACCTGCAATTGGTCCGGTCATCATTCCATGGACCCAAAGCAAGGCTCTTTATGTGGGTGGAAGCGAAACCAACACAAAAGTGATGGAGTTCAGTCCTTCAAACTCATGGGAGGACACTAACGCTACACTGGCAACACCTTTCTACAACTGCTCGTGAGTACGACGGCAATTTCTGGTATTATCTCACTAATCCACCACAGGCGTATTCAAGCCATCACTCAGAACGGCAATGATGGAAGCAAGACCCTTTACACTTTTGATATGAGTGTCAGACCAAACTCTGTCAACCGAACGATTCTTATTGATGGCGATGGAAACCCAGTTCAGAACGCAGTCCCAATTGTTGCAGCGGGCGTGCATACGAAAGCCAAAAGCAAGATTACGACGAGAGAACTCGAGCAACGAGCTTTAGAACGGAGGGGAAACTTGACGATTGCGAACTGGCCGGAGTACAATGACACTCTAGCACCAGCTTCAACAAGAACAAACTATGCGCTCGCAAGGGACCAAAGTGGAATGACCGTCATTACAGGTGGAAACCAAGAGTAAGATATTCTGCTTACTTCCGCACCAAACCGTATTAACTCTCTCTAGTGATGTGCTTTGTATCTTCAAAGCTCGTTCCAACTGTTGGGTCAACTCGACCCAGATCTTCTCTGCACAAAAGGCCACTCTCCCAGGACTTGGTCCTTCCCCAACCGAATCCCCTTTGGAGTCAGTCCCTACAGCGGCGAGCACTGAAGCACCCACGGCTCAGCCATCCGAGACAAGCAAACCTGGAACTCCCTTTCCTGTCAAGATTCTCGGTGCAGTTCTAGGCTCTGTACTTGGCGCCGCGCTCATCCTGATCGGCCTTCTATTCTTCCTCAAATGGAAGAAGAAGCGAACGACATTCTTCGACCTCGGACACCAGCGACGCGCAAGTGGACTTTCGGATGAGAAGATGGACTTTGCGGACAGAGGGTTGCCTCATATGAGCTCCACAAGACAGCTTCGCCATGGTGCCCAAGGATCAGCAGGAAGCTTCTCATCCATGGCCATCCTTCTAGGACGTGGGCACAGACGAGGAGGTGATAAGAACGGAAGCCAGGGCAGTGACTCCAGTACTCAATTCAACAAGGACTACAAGGCCGCCATTAGCAAGCCAACACCCATCCAAGAGAACGACGAAGCATTCCGATCATTTGCCATACCAATAGCAGATGAAAAACCACCAGTCATCGCCGAAAGAGTCTCTCCGAAACCTCGAGCACCTGGCAGGACAGGGCGACCAAGTATTCGGAGAAGCTCAGGTTGGAATCGATATTGGTCGGGCGGTTCCGCTCTCAGCATCCTTGGATTTGGAAAGCGTGCGACCATTGCAGATGATGAACGCTCGGATAGGAGTTCCACTTCGCGGTATTCTGGACCAAGTCAAGTCACACAGGCTTCTGCAATGCCACCCCCTCTAAAGTTTGCAGAGCGACCGGCAGTGCAGAGAGTGGCCTCAGGGTCACCGACTGTTCACAGCAATGGACAATTCACATTCACGAGGGCAAGCACTGCACAAGTCTTACGACCGGGATCGGTCAGCACCCTCTCCTCCTTTGATGGCCAAAGAGATGATGCCTTCTCTTCTGGTGTACCCGAAAGCATATATGATGAGTTCAGCACCACAAGACAATCAAGCAACATCTTCTCGGACACCAACTACCCATTGAGGGAAACGCAACTCCCACGTCTTCCTCAATCCACTCAAGCACCCAACCACCAAGGCCAACAGTCAGTCGATATGAGCTGGCTTAATCTCGGCGACCAGAGGAGGATATGAGCATCACCTTCCCCCTTTTAACCTGGCCATCACCTACCTTCGTAATCACCGAACCGTTCTCTGATCTTTTTGCTTCGATACACCACACAGATATCCCATCTTTTCTATTCTTTACTTGCTACATTCTTTTCTGAGCCATTAGCGATATTCTTTTGCCTATGGCGTTACGATCTTTAATTGCATTTGCATACCAACATGTCCTTGGAATACTGGGTTACGATAGACAAAATCATCACACGCTGCAACAACACCGCCTCTATTGCCGACAAACAATAAACGAGAGCTTCGATAGCTCAACCTCGACTCGACCTTACATGCAAGATGTCCCCTTTTGGGAAGGGGGATCACACATTTTTTCATTGCCCTATCTAAGGGATGCATATCATCGAAATGGCGTTTATGACCTCATCTTCTCTTTTATACTTTTTTTCATATCTTGATTTTGTGTAATATACCAATGTCTGCTCTTTGTTTATTTGCATCACCAATCATCAGCCGAATGTGGTATGTTGTGGACTGGGGAGAAGGGGAAAGAAGAAAGAGAGGTGCGGATGGAGAAAAAGTCAAAAGCATGTGAGTGAATGAGTGTAGAAAGTCCGAGGGAGGAGTAGGAGGACTTGAGCGGGTGGATGGATGTTCATCTCATATATGTGTGTGTGTTATATGTATATGTGTATGTGTAGGAAGATAGATATATAGGTAGCAATTGTTGCACTATCAAGAATTATCAAGAATTATCAGTATATCCTCAGTTCAACTCGCCATTCTTTGTTTTCTGTTTTGGTTCTTGTTCTTGTACTTGAAGTTGTCTGGATATGCTATCGCCTCGATCACTCTCTTTCGTGAATTGGAAAATATTCATCCTTACGGATTGAGAGAGAAAATATTGCAAGTGCGTTGCCTTGGCTTTCGAGTACTGTGATTGACAAAATCCGAAGGATCTGGCTGTCCCTCGCATCATCTACCAAGAAATTTAAGCAAATAGGTACCTAGATAACACACACACACACACACACACACACACCCTACATCCTTTTTTTCTCCCTGGTTCTCCTCAGCTTGATAACCTGTATTGTGTATAGAGTGTGATTGTGCTTGGGTAATTCTTCTTCTTCTTCTTCTTCTTCTTCTTCTGCTGCTGCTGCTGTCAGTTTGATTACCACTGCTGCTCAGATAAGAGGGAGGGAGCTTTGATAGAGATAGAGGTTTGTAGATAGATAGAGGGAAGGAAAAAGGATTGGTATGAGGTAGGCAAGTTATACTGATTTACACTTCTCTGTCTCTACATCAAGCCTACCTACACAACAATTACAACTATCGCACCAATCCCTTCCTTATCCTCCCAATTGAACACTACATTACTCTCTACAAACACCGCCCTTTTCACCATCGCTCCCTAGCCTGACCCCATCTATTTCCTCGTCTTCCTAGCATGCTTGACCAAGTTCTCAATGACACCCTCAAACGCCTCTCGATCACCTAACATCTCATCCGTCTTCCTCGTCCAATACTCCAACACTTCATTCGCCGTCCCCACCATCCCTTCCAGCACCCTAACATGCTCACTCAACTCATCCATCGTCAATCCCCCCATCGCCTCAGGCGTAATCGTACACACCTGTCTCGCCCAGACGAGATCTAACTGCGGCGCAGGCGGTGGTCCCTTTCTACGACGTGACTCGGAGCGAGAAGGGCGCGGTGTGCCTGATGAATCGACGGATGTGGATGATCCTGCTTTCAGACGCGTGATGGATGGTGAATCGGTGGAATTCCTTGGAGAGTTTGAAGAATTGTTGTTGGGGTTGTTCGGATTAGCGGAGTTGGAAGGGTGGAGGTGGATTGAGGGGAGGATGAGTTTCTTTTGTTTGGATGCGGGGAGGATTTCATCGAGGTCGACAGGGACGCCGAGGGAGACGAGGAAGAGACGGCGGATTCGTGAGCGGATCCAGTTTGGTGGTTGGAGGGGGGGTGGGGCGACGAGTTGAGTCCAGAGAGAGGCGCTGCGGGGGGTGAGGAAGATGGGGTTTTGTGAGGGGGAGGGGGTGGGGAGGACGGAGGAAGAGATTTCTTCGGGGGGGAAGAGGGAGGTGATGTACGGTTCTGTGGCGGTTTGGATGGAGGTGGGAGTTGTGAGGTTGGAGAAGTCGAGGACGGGCTGTGTGGTGAAGGAGAAGGTGTGTTAGTTTCGGAGCTTGGAATTTGAAGGCTATAATTGTGGGATATGTGGAAGATGTGGGAGGGAAAAATAAATGCGGGAGAGCAAGGTGTAATATTTGTAGATTGCTACTCACAAACGCTGGTGTATTTGGTATGGACTGTGGTCGAGGAGAGACAATTGTCTCTGCCTCTTGAAACCCATCATCAAAATCGCCAAATTCAGCATCTTCTTCGCCCTCCTCAAAATCGTCAAAGTCATCGCCAAATCCTCCTTGAGATCCATCTTCCTCTTCATTGTAATCATCAAACGCTGCTGCTGGTGCTGGTGCTGCCACTATTGTTTCTGCCCCTATATCTGCCCCCTCAAACGATTCTCCCTTCGTCTCGCTTATGGATGGGATAGGTGGGGACCTAGGTTCAGGCACTGTTGGCGACCCTGATCCGGTCAATGGCTCTGAAGTATGAGAGTCTGAAATCTGCCTACCTGGAACATCTTCCACCTCTGCCTCCTCATCAGGTTTGGCATCCCCTTTCCTCAGCTCGTAGGCTTCGGTGCCAGGGACTTCTCCATGTCGAGGCGCAGAATCTACTCTTTCGACTCTTGTGATGGGGATGGGAAGATCTCCAGGAGTGCTGTTGGCTCTTGACCGAGTGCTGTTTGAGCGACTGCGTGAGCCTGATCGCAGTACAAGATCCGGAACAGCATCGGCTGCATGTTGTTTGTGTGCGGCCGTTCCGGGTATCTCTCCATAGCTGGGGGTTTCGTCCACTTTTTCGACGATAGTGGTTGGGATGGGCTGGCCTCCAGGAGTCGAGGGACTGCTGCTTTCCATTTTCCTTGGAGACATGACAGCTATGATATCTGGCTCAGCATCTTGCTCTCTCTTCTGGTATGCTTCGGTTCCAGGAACTTCTCCGTAACTTGGCTCGTCATCAACCTTCTCAACACGAGTGATAGGGATGGGCGAAGCAGCTCCACTACGGCCAGAGTGAGCATCGGAAAAGTGGTCGTCTGAGTCTGACTCTGTATTCGTAGCATCATAGTAATTAGCAAAATTCTCGAGGCAGTGGGCAGTGGGATGTGGTGGACTGTAAGTATTTACCAAGATCGTGGGCTCCTGGATCATCGATGCTCTTTCTGGCTGGAATAACCAGAGTGGGATGCTCCTCGTGGGCCATGGCGAGGAGATAGAAGGAGCTGAGAAGTATTGGAGTTAGTTGCGAGGAGAGACCAGAAGATGTGTGTCGAGATTGACTGTGATCAGTCTGCTTTCTCCTTTCTAGGATGATCACAGTAGTCTGGAGATCTAGAACTCGTCCCATCAAGAGCCCCTCGCTTCTCGCTTTCACTTGGTCCGTGTGAGCGGGAACTCATAGGGGCTTGGCGTCATGCTTTTGCCAAGTCAAAATTTATACTAGTCGCTGCAGCTTCAAGGCAAGCAGGCTAAGTCGCGAACAAAAGATCGCGACACTCCAATTCACGCGCTGAACCCGACAACTGATCCAGTTATTCCCGTCTACATTCGCAGGAAGTGAGGATATTCTTAGTGAGCCCTCTGCGAGCGATAGAATCGCCGATATACGACTCCTTTCGTCCAAATCTTTTTTCGTATTTGCTTCGAAGAGCTCTCCAACCTCTCTCCAACCAACCTCTCTTCCGACTTCACAACTCAATCACCAACCATGTCGACTCCTACGAACAATCTATTTGGCGGGGCCAGTAAGGATACAAATACCTCTCAACCGGCTCAAACCTCTGGTACTTCTGTCTTTGGTGGTGGAGGAGGATTATTTGGTGGAGGAGCTCCTCAATCTACATCCGGAGGTCTCTTTGGGAATCTGTCAACGACAACAGCCGCACCCAGCGGAACCTCAACACCTAGTTTTAGCTTTGGGCAATCTGGTGCTACACCTACCAATCCTCTGAATTCCACCTCAAGCACCGGAGGCTTGTTTGGTGGTCTGAATAAGCCTGCTGCTGGCGCTGCTTCAACCTCCGCGCCGTTTGGCTCAACAACTCCTGCCCCATCTGGTAAGTTCAACTTCGCAACATCTACAACACCCGCTGGACCTCCTCCTACCGACGCAACAAAGACTGCTGGAGGTTTATTTGGGGCTCAAAAACCAGCGGCAGGGGGATTGTTTGGATCACAACCTACAAGTACTACACAGGCACCACCAAGCTTTAGCTTTGGAAGTGCGAGCAGTTCGGCTACACCGACCACATCAACACCAGCAGCTTCATCTGGCGGTCTGTTTGGCCAAAAGCCTGCTCAGACAACTTCTGCTGCTCCTTCTGCTGGTGGATTGTTCGGCGGAGCTCCAGCAGCGAGTGCTGCCCCAACAAGCTCTTTGTTTGGTGCAGCTCCGGCAGCAAACACCGGCTCTTCGACTCCAACTACCGGCTTATTTGCTGGAAAACCAGCAGCTACGACTACTTCTACTTCTACTCCACAAGCAGGCGGTCTCTTTGGCGGAAAACCAGCAGCTACGACTACTTCTGCTCCTCAAGCAGGCGGGCTATTTGGTGCAACCCCCTCTACAACCACATCTTCTGCCCCCTCAGCAGGCGGTCTTTTTGGCGCCGCACCTACCTCAAGTGCCCCCCCCAGCTCGACTCCTAGTTTATTCGGTGCCGCGCCTACCAATGCTTCTACGGCGAGCCCATTTAGCTTAGGCTCAAGCAAACCTGCTGCTTCTGCTGCCCCTACTGCTTCTGCCGCTCCTACACCTTCTGCTCTCTTCGGGTCAGGCCCAGCGAAGACAGCTGCTCCATCAGCAGGCGGTTTGTTCGGTGCAACTAGTAACACAACAACTGCTTCAAGTGCTTCAACGACATCAGCTGCTCCTTCTCTAGGTGGCCTTTTCGGTGGGGGAAGTACAACAACAAGTTCAAGCACCCCGGCAGCATCTTCTACTACTGCTGCTCCTACATCAAGCCTCTTTGGAGCCGCACCTGCTGCTAGTGGCACTTCTGCCACTCCCACTACTGCCACAGGTGGAGTTGCGCCTCCTGCTGCTCAAACAGGAACTGCCGGAGTCGGAACCTCAACGTCAGGACCAGATCCACAGATAGCTCGACTAAAGAACAAGACTATGGATGAGATCATTACTCGATGGGCATCAGATCTCTCAAAGTACCAGAAGGAATTCCAGGAGCAAGCTATCAAAGTGGCCGCTTGGGATAGGCTGCTAGTTGAGAATGGGGAGAAAATTCAGACCCTCTACTTGAGCACTCTCGAATCGGAAAAGCACAATTCAGAGATTGAGAAGCAATTGTCAAATGTAGAAGGCCAACAAGAGGAGTTGACAGCTTGGTTGGACCGATATGAAGCGGAGGTTGACGATATGTTCACACGCCAAGTTGGACCAGGCGAGACATTGCAAGGTCCAGATCAAGAGCGAGAGAAGACCTACAAGCTTGCCGAGAAGTTGACCGAGAGATTGGATGAAATGGGCAAAAATTTGGGCAGCATGATTGAGGCTATCAATGATGCTACCACGACTTTGAGCAAAACCAGCAATGCCGATGATCCTGTAAGTTTCGATATCTTTTTCTTTCATATCCTCGCACTAACACATTTTCAGCTCGCACACATCGTAAGAGTCCTCAACAGCCATCTCACCCAACTGCAATGGATCGACCAAAACGCCGAGCTCCTCCAAAAGAAGGTAGCCGAGACGAAGAAATTGAGCCAAAGCATTGGATCGAATGGAAATGGAGGTGTCGAGAACGATGCTGCTGATTCTTTCTACCGTTCTTTTGCTAGCAGCAGGAGATAAATTCGAGGTTTTGAGATAAAAGAAAATGAACTTTGTTGATGAGGTTGGCGTTCAAGCGTGTTTATGGAAGTATCTTGGGGTAAATACTCGAATTGAGCTCCGGTCTGGAAGGGAAAGAGGAGCCTTTTCAATATATGGTTTTCTTGTCCCAGTTGATCGTTGAGAATGGGGGAATGAGAACCCTTTGTCTGTACAAAAAGTGCCATTAGGATTGCGATAGATCATTTTATGCAAAGACGAATAAGAATAATTCTGTTAGCTGCTGCGGAAATTTGTAAACTGAGCAAGAGAGCTCTCCTATGGTATAATGAACTTCAAACAGTAAAAAAAGGAAGGAATGAGTCTCTAATAATTTAAGCGATTGTGGATGAGATATGCAAATGCAGGAGGAACTGTTCACAGAGTGCAAATCGCCAAAGACGGATTCAGCCCAAGACACAACCTAGACTTCAGCGACGAGTACTTTCCGATAAAAAATTCATCAACGGCATCAATTGCGTGCAAATGCGCCAAATGTGGGGAGAGGTTCTTGTGTACAACAGAAGATAATATCAAAACAAGCGCAGTACACCATCACCTATCATATCACACTTCCATCCATCCTCCTTTTCCCGGTAGATAAATTTCCATTCCTATATTCAATTCCAACTCTTCTCAATATTTACCGATGAATCATTTCATTCCCATTCCGATCGAATTCTTCAGCTGTTGAGGTTGCAGGAATCACTCAGCATATTGATCTGATTTTTCTTGTTGTGCCAAAAAGCCAAATAACCGAGGGTGTTGCAAGGACGAAAAGCAAGCATGCAGGAGTATTGAGCAGCGCCGAATCGACATGGGACGCAAACGCTACACTTACTTCTGTTCACCGCCTTGGCTGCGTGAAACTTCGTTACTGTTGATTGCAGATGTCAGTATCAGATGTGACTACGCATTGTTGTGATGTATTGTGAAAGGATTTGGGAAGTTGGGGAGTGGCGTGATAATGACCAAGCGTTGGATTCTTGGGATATCGATCTGGAGAGAGGGAAAGGGAAAAAACTAACATGTGCTCTTCAAGTTGCTTGAGGTGTTGTTGTTGCTCGGCAAGCTTCTTCTTCAACTCCAACAACTTCTCCTTCTCGCGCATGCGGATTGTGTAGTCCTCGTTTGCCTTTTCGCGCTTGGTGAATGCGTCACCCCTGTTCAGCAGCCATTGAGTTAGTTTCTGGTATATACACAGCCTCGGATGTTCTGGGAAGAGGGGTGAAGTTGTGTGGATTGCTTACCCAGAGTTTCTGATAGCTCCGGTATCACCCTCGGCCATGGCTCTTGAGGTTGTAGTGAAAGCAGCTCGGGATGCTGGAAGACGGAGAGCAGCTGGGCGAACAGCCTTGATGAGGGATTGTCTGTACATTTTTGTGGTTGCAGGGGGGGTCGAGTAAATTGGAGGGGGCAAGTCTGTTATATGGTGGCTTTGTGATGAGGGGTCGCTGGTGTGAGGGAGGATGGTTGTGGTTGGAGACGTTGATGGGAGCTGCAGATCGAGCAAGCAAGCTTCGATCTCGGCTGACTAATCACATGAGCAACGGAAGCCTTGGCAATCGTCATGGGCTGATAGATCACATGATGATGGGATGATTGAGTCACTTGCTCTTTTGGGAGGCTTTTTGTGTTTTGGTTTACTTTGTTGGCGATGAGATGATGGTGGAATGAGCAGAGATATGTGAGAGGATGTGGAATGATTGCTGCAAGCATAACGCTCGCAGGTGTTGTCTCGAGGATTTGTGTACACTTTGTGTCGTAGCGAGATGGGTTGACAACTTGCCAGGCAATACGAGGAAGCTTGGTAGAAGGGTTACGAATTTGTGACTGTGATCATTCGGGGCATGTTTATGTTTTGTGAAATCTACTTTGCATGGCATGAAAATCATGAAGGAATGGTAGATTGCTTGCGGTGGCAAATAAAGCATAGTCCTGGCTTAGAACAGAGTGGCTTGTTTGTTGTTCATCATTTACCAGTATCCTAGTTTCATCATGCTGGAGGCACTTGAAACCAGCATCAAATTGAAATGTCAGCAAGTTCTGCAGTGAGACACCAAATTCATGCAATGATAGCTTATGTGGCTTTGCCTGAAGCTGAAGTCGTACTTTGGTTCTAATGTGCTGGAGGCCATAGGTCTTTGTTGTTGTTGTTTTTGTTGTTGTCCCCAGATGACTTTCACCTCAAAACAAACTCATAATTGCCAGACATATCCTAAGAACAAGATGAATAGTGGGATGCAAAGGCAGAATTTGTGAATTCAGTAGTGATCTGAAGACGGTTCTTATTCCTCCAATAAGGAGAGGGGATGTACTGGTGCACATGAACAAATAAACAGACAAAACATAGGAAGTTGGGCAACGAAGTAGATAGGGCTTGTTACAATGAAAGCAATTAACTAAAGATCATTTACTCATGCCTTTTCGTCTGATCTCTGCCTCTTGCAATCCTGAATATCAAGGGTGAAGTCCAGAAGTGAATGGTGAGATTCGGCGTATCGGATCTGCGTAGTTTGGCCGCCTCCCAGCGATTTTCTTAGCGTCCTTTTGGTCGACCCCTTCGATCAACTTCTTCATCCCGCTCTGTCTCTCAACCTCTACTCCGACTCCCCAAACTCCACCACGACACCGTAAATCCTTCCCAACTCGTCGCATACGACTCTCACGATCAGTACGCCGACTTCGACGTCCTCACATACAAACGAGTTACCGTTACAATCTACGTGGTAAGAAATCCCCTTGTGTTGTCCCTGTTTCGTCATCTCAGTTTAGTCTCTTGTGCGGAGAGGATCCTCTGCCATCGCCGTGCAATCAATGCGATCCTACGCGCAACCCTTCAATCGATTCGCACTGTTTGCAAGACAAATATGCCGGCGCCTCTGCTTGGTCGCGAGGGTTGGGTAGATTGATGCGATTGCCCCTCCTCTCTGAACGAGGGGTAGGTATGGCCGCGCCATTAAAATACTCGAGCAAGTAAAAGCAATGGACTGCTACGTCTGCGACGCGGCTGTGATATAGCACGGCCTGATAGCAGTTGACAATCT
>JBAMDN010000970.1:0-16674 GCA_037074945.1 Tetracladium marchalianum
CAACCACCCACAAACCAACCACAAACCACCTCAAGTCATCGATCTAAAAAAGATCTCAAACCCTCCCCGTCCAACCAACCCCTCCCTTCTCGCCTCCCTAATAGCCTTCCTCTTCGCAGTCCCCACCCCACTAACACCATGTTCCTGATTAACACCCAACCATGGCTTCTTACTCTCACCAAGTGGTCCCCCCTGTGGTGAAATAAGTAATCAAACCCAAAATAATCAACACAAACGCAATCGGATACAAAAAGTGAATCGAGTATCCAAACACGCTAACACCAATCGCCACACCCCAGAAACTACCCGTGAGAAGGGAGATATCGAAGAATGCCGCGGAAGCCATGCGGAATACGATTGGTGCGAGGGAGTAGAAGAGGTTGAGCGCGAGTGTGAAACCGACTACGTAACCTGCGACTTGGCCATCGAATGTCGCGCCTGCGAACTGGCCGCGGTCGAAAATCGCGGCTGTGATGCCGTTGATGATGATGCCGAACATGCCAATCATACCGACCGACTTCGTAGAGCGGGCGTTTGGAGATGAGCCATTCTTCGAAGATGTTGGAGAGACCGTAGAAGGTGGCGCCGAGGGCGGCGAAGAGATCGCCTTTTACTTTGGTGTTGGCGATGGCGGGGTTGTCGCCGTTCGTGCGTAGGGAGACTTGTGCGGCTAGTTGGCCTCCAGAAGAACTACCAATTATCACGAAGGGGCCTGATTTTTCTTGAACTATGTAGCGGAAGAGGGTGATAGCGTCGGATAGTGAATCATCGGGTTTATGTTCGGGTAATAAGCGGTAGGTGCAGGAGTAGACGACGCAATTTAGAGTTTTGGAGATGAGACGACAGGAGAGATCTTCTGTGGAGAGGGAGCCGACATAGAGACCGCCGCCGTGGTAGTAAATAACTGCTGGCGTTGAGGCCTTTGTTTCGATTGGTTGATAAGTTCGATAATGGTGAGTTTGAGTGCTATTTGGAGCGGTAATGGTGGAGTCGGTGATGGTCAACCCGGTGGAGAGGTGGGAGTGCGTAGATGAAAGGGCTTTGGTGTTGAGAGTATCGCAGGCGATGGCGTAATTTTTGCGATGGGTGAGGACGTCTGGAGGGGAGCTCGGTGCTGGACGCAGCTGTGATTCATGAACAAGCCCTGGTATGTGTTAGTATGTTTATAATTTGGAAGGGATATTTTTTGTGTTATGAAATCCTCAAGTGTATCGTGATATGTGACATAATATAGTGTTAGATAAAACTTACAAGCTGGATCAAGTGGAGGTGGCTGTTGAAGGATGAGAGAAGGATTCATCCTGTGAGTTGCCAGTATTTTGAGAGTGGTTTGAGTTTGTGCAAAGTGGAAAAAGGGCTGCTCTAAGTAGAAGTACCCGTGAAGCCTTCTTGTGGATTACCTCAGTATTTGTATACTACTAGGTCAACTTATCTCGCTCACACAAGTAGGAGAGCTGCCGAGACCCGGGGACTGCCCGACTTTTGAAGTTGAGTAAAGTGGGGTATTTTGCCCTTTAGCCTAAAATTTAAACGTGGATTATGCTAGAGCTTGTGAAAAAAAGAATGAACTGAAAGTAGATATGCAGTTCCGTGGTTAGAATGTTGCAGAATATCTGAGCCAAGTTTGATAGAGTAGGCTTGTGAGACGCCATGACATAACATTATAGTGCCCGGTGTTTGTATACAGGGACAGGCTGATAGTATTTTTATAATCTCCTATCTCGCTGGAAATTTCGGAATGAATCTGGGGACTTCTGGAACATAGAGACAAGTGCTTAAAAGAGAAGAGGTCTTGCGATTGAGGTGATGTGAAAGCAATTGAAAGAGGAGTTAGTGTCCTCGCGACAATTTTGATCAACCCGCTAGGAGGCACGCTAAGGACATAAGAAGATGTAGACGAACAAGTACGAATTCTTGAAATCCGAAGGAAAGAGTGAAGAGAGGATAGAGGCAAGCTGGGTGAAGGAACAGAGCCGTGAGTGAAGTCTTGCTTTCCATCGCGTGTTCTGGTTACTCCGTGGACTCTGGAGCTACGAGGCCTAGCTCTAATTTCACCGAAAAATAAGAGACGCAAAAAACCAAGTAAATGTGTACAACGTGGTGTCATGAGAGTGTATCTTTTTATTTTCTCGTCCTCCGTTCATCTTATGATGACTGTCTCTAGTCAAAACTCCATCGTTGATATCATGTCTGCAAACCAGCTACGCTTAATCGAACTATGTGATATAATTAGTATATGAAAGCAGAATACTCGAGAGCAGGGTAGACTTACGGGTGTCAAGAATGACTCGGCCACGAATCTTGCTCGTGCGTTCAACTACTTGCTGTTAGTCTCGTTCAGGTCGTCTCTAATTCCGACTCACAAATAGCTTCATTTCCGAAATTTCTTTGTCCACTTCTTCCATGAATTGAATAATGAAGTCCACCAACTTATGCTTCAACATCTCCTCCGTATGGAAATTCGTAATCAGGAACGAAATGTCATATCCCTATTGCAATCAATCAGCGCTTCATCCCTCAAATTCAACTTCCCCAGCATACCTTGATTGGCTTCCTCCGCAAAATAAAGAAAGCCTCCGCTCTTTGTGTCAGGAAACGTGTGAACTTGTGAACCAGGATATTCTCAATCTCATCTGCCTGCTTGATCTTTATGCTGATGCGGACACTGTTGATGCTCGGCTCGATCAGGACTCGCTCGTTTTCGTTACGGGCAACTACGAGAGGATTCAATAGAACTTCAGGAGATGTTTGCGCTTCAATTTCAGGAACATTGTGTCGTTCAGAGGTTTGGGATGCAAAGTTGGATAGACAGAGGGCGGACGTCAGCGAGGAGCGTACGCATTGGAGGTAAGGGCGCAATGATTGAGACTAGAAGGACATTAGCAACCGCATTTGTGAACAGAGTATCAGATCAGATCAGATCAGGGGATCAACCCACCATGGTTTGTGGTTCCCCAAAGTCTCGGAGACCTCGATGCGACTTGGTGGTGCAGCCAAATAAGGTGTGGTGGTTGTTACTTGGTGGGGTTAAGGCGGAAACGCTACGTAAGGCGCGCTAGTGTGGAGAGCCGCCCCCGATGCTGCTGTTTGTTATGTTCCTGAACATTCTACACCTCAGCTTTGGATCTTTCCTCTCAACACAAAGTCAAGCCGAAGAAGAATTGAAATCGAATCTACGAGCCAACCACTACAGTTTGACCAAATCCAGATATTTTCCTCATATTAAGTTCTTTCCATCCCTTCTTGACTCGCCATCAACCCCGCCACAAACATGGCGACAATTCCAGGTACGTTTTTTTCATACAGAGAGCTGTCTGGCACTGACTTATATGCCATTAGTTATTGTGAAACATCAAGGCAAGAAGTATGAAGTCGATCTCGATCCAACATCCACTGGCGAAGTGCTCAAATTCCAGCTCTTCTCCTTGACTGGCGTTGAGCCAGACCGCCAAAAGATTTTGGTGAAGGGTGGCCAACTCAAGGATGACACCGATCTCTCGAAGTTAGGCGCAAAGCCTGGACAGGTTTTCATGATGATGGGAACTGCTTCTGCAGACGGGGGCGGGCTCAGCAGACCCAAGGAGGCGATCAAGTTTGTGGAAGACATGACGGAAGCTGAAGCTGCTCAACAAGTGGGAGCTACACCGGCTGGACTACAGAATTTGGGCAACACCTGCTATTTGAACTCGACTTTACAAACGCTGCGAGCGGTTCCAGAGCTACATGAGGAATTGTCCAAATATGTTGCTGGCCCATCTTCTCGTCCTGTTGGAAATACTCTCGGAGATCTTAGCATGTTTGGACTTGGTGGACTGGGAGCTTCTTCGGATCTTACAGCTTCATTAAGGGACTTGTATAAACAGATGGGAGAGACACAAGATGGATTTCCTCCCCTTGCATTCTTGAATGCCCTTCGAACAGTATATCCTCAATTCAACGAGAAGTCTAAGTCGGGCCACGGATATGCACAACAAGATGCGGAGGAAGCTTGGTCGCAGATCTTGTCACAAGTTCGCGAAAAATTAAGAGTCAAGACTGACGGTCCCTCCGGCATCACTGAGGAGTCCTTTGTGGACAAATATCTTGGTGGCAAGTTCTCCACGATTACCGAATGCGACGACCAGGCTGCGAAGGACGCCGGCGAGGAACCCGTTTCTGGTGAGGATGCATTCCTCAAGCTCAATTGCCATATCAGCGGTTCTACAAATCACTTGAAGGATGGTATTCTAGCTGCATTGGAGGAGCAGATTGAGAAGACATCACCAGTTCTCGGGCGGGATGCCGTCTATACCAAGAAATCTCGTATCTCACGGTTACCAAAATACTTGACAGTTCACTTCGTCCGCTTTTTCTGGAAGAAGGAGGCCCAGAAGAAAGCAAAAATCATGCGCAAAGTTACATTCCCTCAAGAATTGGACGTTGTTGAATTCTGTACCGACCATCTTCGATCGCTTTTGATCCCTGTTCGAGACAAGGTCAGAGAGGTTCGAAAGGATGAGGAAGATGTCGAGCGTGCCAGGAAGCGTCAAAAGCGTGTTCACGACAAGGAGGTTGCGGATGCCGCTGCTGGTCTTACAGATCCCGTTGCTGAAACTAAGAAGGCAGATGAGAAAAAGGACGAGAAGAAGAAGCCTGCCGATGGCGATACACCGATGGAGGACGTCGTTTATAAGACGGATGCTGAAGTTGATGCTGAGCGTGCTGCTGCCATTCTTGAGGCGAAGAAGGAGTTGCATGCTTTGATCAGTCCAGAACTCGGTGCCGATACCAACCAGTCTGGTCTTTATGAACTTCGAGGAGTGGTTACGCATCAAGGCGCAAGTGCAGATAGTGGCCACTACACCTCCTATGTCAAGAAACTAGGTCCATTGGATGCCAAGACTGGCAAGCGAGGCGAGGAAGATGGAAACTGGTGGTGGTTCAACGACGATAAGGTATCGGAGGTTGATGCGGAGAAAATCCTGACACTTTCAGGTGGGGGAGAGTCGCACTCTGCACTGATTCTTCTGTATAAGGCTATTCCTTTGCCAACAGCAGAAGAAGTATCTGCATGAGCAATGATTGGACATGTGATATGAAGGCACAATAAAGCATGAAACTTCGGCGTTGTTGATGCCTGGAATTGGGAGATCTTCACCGGTAGATGGCAAGCATGAGAAAGTATCTGCTGCATGTTGTACAGTACTTCGGAAACTAGAACCCCCTTGCACAGAAGCAGGCAACAAAGTGAATATATTTCTAATTAGGCGTTCTTCTACTACAATGTGACATGGGATAACATCATGCCGTGTTGACAGCCAAGACTGACAAGGGTCTTCTTACTTGCGACCATAATTGGCAGAGGCTCTTTCATTCAATTTATCCAGTCCATCCCCAACAAGCCTCATTCGTCAAAGTTGTGGAGGCTGTGCTAGCCCGTCGTGCTAGATGCTTGTTATTTCTTAAATACAATGGGCTGCTTTCCACCCACGTGGGAGAGCCCTACAGAGTTGATGTCTTGTCATTTCACGGCTGATATGTGCTGATAGACGCTGAGCAGGTTCAATAAATTCCATCGATCCCCCAGCTTCGTCCCTTTATTAAGTCTAAGAAAACTGTACTATACTGTTATGTTACGTGCTCACAACACTCATTTCCATCATGGGAGACCTAGACAAATCTCAGGTCGTGCCTGTCGAGAGCCGTAAGGTAAACTCTACGGATTCTTCAGTTTCAACAACTTATCACATTTATCACACTGGCAAGGGTAAACGGCCTCCAAACTACTCCGTCCATCTCGTTCGCGACTCGGAAACCACAATTCTCGGACCTGTCAAAAAGACCAAAGAAGAGAAGAGACAGGCGAAAGCGGACAGAAAGAAAGCAAAAGCAGAAGCCAAAGCACTCAAAAAAGCAAACGCCCTGACTACAACCTCACAACCAACTTCGCAAAATGGTACTCTCCAGGAAACCAATCTCCCAAACGACGCGCCCACCACAGAAATCACCACAACAGAATCCAAACCCAAAGACCCAGAACCAGAACTGGTTCCCATCAAAGGCCTCAAGAAAGCTGCACTCCTCGACAATCCTCTCCATGATCCCCGCGTCCCAAATGCACCATACTTCATCCACCTCCCCAAGCTCTTCGGTAAAGGACCAGCCTACACCCTCCGAAATGGCGGCCACAAATTCTCGCCCGTTGCCGCACTCCTGCACCCCTCACGCCTGTGGATGGGCTGGAAACTCGAATTCGGTGATGTTCTTAAGCAAGAAGGCGTTATTGATCCTCGCGGTGTGGTGAATGGGAGATTTGGAACGAAATCGGGGAAAGATGGATACTTGAAGGGGTATAAACTTAGGAAGAGGAGGGTTTGGGGCGATAATGGGAAGAGTTATTGGTTGAAGCAGAAGGAGGAGGGGTTTCCCGATAATGTGGATAGCGGAGATGGGGAGAAGGTTAAGCCAGAGGAAGTGGTGAATTTGAAGTGGCTGAGATTGTTGAAGAGGGATTATGGGTTTAGTTGGAGAGGGCATGAGTTTTTATGGAAGGGGACTAGTGATGTGCCAGAACCGAAGAAAGCAGCGAAGTACTTTGTGTGGATTAATCATTTGAAGTTGGTGGTTTGCAACCCGGGGGGTGAAGGAAAAGGTAACATGATGTTGGCGAGGTATGTGTGTGTTATTGGGAATAGGAAAGCGGGGAGGTTAGAGATTTATGATGATGTTGTGAAGAAGTTTTTGAGGGAGTGTATTCCTAAGGATGGGGAGGTGGGATATGCAAAGTTGGGTGAAAGTTCGTCTGCTGGGACCAAAGAAGCTGTTGTAGAAGAAGAGGAAATCGTCACAGCAGGTGAAGAGCTGAAATTGGAGGAGAACACCAAGACATACCAGCGATTGCAGGATGTTATTATGGGTACTATGATCTGTATGCTGATCACAGAGCGAGACAAGAGACGGTTTCTTCTCGAATTCCTACAAGAAGTGGGGGAGGCTGCTGGAGGTTAATCGATCTGTCTGCAAAGGGTAGGAAGAGAATGGTTCCTTTCAATTTTTGTCTGAATAAATATTTTCCCTATGGTATTAGGACCTGAGAATCTAGGATTTCCACAATAGATACAAATAGATACTACATGAAAAGTCTCTCCCACGTAGGTTCAAGGATGTGCTACGTTTTTTTTTTCAGCAACAATATGTCGTATTGCAAGAAGAGAGGTCTGGGAATGAACGCCATGAAATTACGAATGAGGTGGTCCATCATTGAGGTGGATTTTGTTGCCTCTGCGACATAGACATCTCACTGAACAATATTGTGCTGTTTATAACTATTGGGGATGACTACTTACTTGGTCTTTGTAGCAAGCAATTCTAAGAGCTGGTCAACTTTCATCAATTTCAAATTATAGAATAGTCAGACCTCTTGTAACTCTGCCCATTTTTAATTGCCAGCAATCAGAACGTTCAACCGAATTTTCTTTTTGTTTTCAATCTTATGCTGGCTTGTTTTCAAAGATTTGAACATACATAACCACACCAAACCCCACCCCGAATCCTCCAAAAGGTTCGCCACCTGCTTAAAATTTAGATAGTTCAAGTTCTCCCAAAACGAAAAGCAAGAGATCTTTCCTCTTTCCCGTGCAAAGATTACGACTTTCACAGACAGGGAACTGCAAAAAGAAATTGGTTGATGTTCCGAAACGGGGAATTGAACCCCGGTCTCCGGCAGAAACTCATTGTTGATGAGAAGCCGAAATGCTAACCACTACACCATTTCGGATTTGTTGTGATTTGATAAGCTATGGATGGCTTGTTTTGACTCATATCTGTCGTTGTGGTATTGAGGTGGAGCGAAGTGGAGGAAGCGAGCAGAAAAAGTCTGCAAGATGATTTGGCCAAACGGAGATTTAGTTCATGAAATTAGCCTTGCTCATTCTTAGAAAATAGGTTCAAGGATTTGCGGAATTATAGAACAGTCAAAAGAAGAAAGATAAACGAGATAAACTGTGCGAAGGACTTTTGGCAAACAATCTCGTAAATACGAGGATTAGGCAGTTATTCTAGGGCACAAGGTCTTCAACTTCTTTATTAGATGATGTCATTGAATCACTGGGATATGAATACTCATAGATCCCGTTAAACTGACAGTCATCTTGTTGGAAGCCTTTTGCCATGATCTGTATGTGCTGGTCCAGGTTTTTTCTTTCAAGCGGCCGTGTGCGCCGCGCCAAGCCGTGGTGGGGAGGGATGGAAGGGGTGGACATCAAAGTACCGGTTATTTAGGTGAAGATAACAATCCAGTTTTATTTGATGGAAAGCCCTTGGGCCATGAGATATTTGTGCTTAAGGGTATAGAATGGTAGTCCAAGTTAATCTTACATGTGCCGAGGAAGCGACCGCTTTGACGTCTTCGTTGCTCGTCACAACCCTCCTACTCCCCTCACCACAATTTTAACTCACAACGAGGAGATAAATCTCGCCCTAAAATGGACCACTAAACATGTCTCAAGTAAACCATCTCACAGCTAAACTTCCTCGAGTACTCCCATCAGCACACATTACGCGTTTTCCGCACAGAACCATAGCAAGACGCGACCTCTCAACGTACAAGAAGCAGAACCGCCTTCCGGCTTCCTACTACCGCGGCGGCACATCTCGCGCCCTCATCTTCCGCCAACAAGATTTGCCCGCTGATAAGAATGAGTGGGCGTCGATATTTCGTGGGGTCATTGGCTCCCCAGACCCCAATGGTAGACAACTCGATGGGCTAGGCGGGGGCATATCCAGCCTTTCGAAAGTTTGCGTCGTAGGACCTTCATCCCATGCGAATGCTGACGTTGATTATACCTTTGCAGCAATCGGAGTGAAGGATTCCGAGGTGGACTTCTCGAGCAATTGTGGGAATATGACTGCTGCAATTGGACCATATGCTATAGAAATGGGCATGACTGTTGGCGAGGAAGGAGAGACGACTGTTCGAATACACAATACAAACACGGGAAAGATTATACACTCAAAATTTTTAGTCACAGATGGAGAGGCGGTTGCGGATGGCCCATTCGCGATCGATGGAGTTGCGGACACCGCTTCAAGGGTTGAATTGGCCTTCATAAATCCAGCGTCAGAAAAGTTAGGTCGTCGAATCATGTCATACAGCTAACAGCAAACAGAGGATCCAAAACTGGGAAGTTGCTCCCGACCGGGAAAGTTATGGATACATTTGACGGGGTTGGAGCAACTTGTATTGATGTTGGCAACCCATGCGTTTTTATTCAAGCAGCAGATGTCCAGGTTGATGGAACGATTCTACCTGGTCAGGTCGAGGCCCATCCTACACTTCTAGCTAAGCTTGATTCCATCAGAAGAAAGGCTTCAGTCGCAATGGGTCTGAGTCCAGACGAGATCTCCACTCCAGGCTCTATCCCAAAGATCGCCATGGTTTCACGGCCAAAGTCTCATACTCTGATATCTGGCGATGCCATCGATGGAAGTGTGATAGATGTAGTTGTCAGAGCTCTCTCTGTTGGGCAGCCTCATCGGGCTATACCTATTACCGTGGCATTGGCTGTTGCAACAGCAGCCAATCTTAAAGGATCTACAGTTTATCAGAATGTCTCAAGCGAGCGGGTTGATCCAGATGGTATAACAATAGGTCATTCAAGTGGAAAGATTATGGTCGGTGCCGAGTTTGATGATGGTGGCTTTTTGACAGAAGCTACAGTCTTCCGTACAGCAAGAAGACTTATGGAGGGAACCGTGTATTGGAAATGATTTTTAATTTCTTGAAGGACTTTTCATATTCGAAATGCAATCATTCGCTAGTCAAAATATTGGCTTGATACTTTTTCGACAATGTTTACAGTACTATCAAATCAACGCAGTGCCCATAAATGGGCGATCTCACCCCCTTACAGAATTCGCCATCGAAGCCCAGCATTCCATGTCGAAATCTAATTTCTATATTGCTTGCCTCAATTCTCTGAAATGAGTCAAAGTTTCTGTCTTGTCATTTGGTTCAATGTCTCCCCACTACCCCGCTCGCCCAGTTGTTGTGGGCTAATTGGTGCTTGAGAGCAACCCCATTCTTAAACTTTCACGATCGCAACAACATCAACACCCTCAAAAGTGACAATTCTGATTTCTCACGCATTCAACACTGCCAAATAACAGGAACCAGAGCATCACAAATATGTCGACCTCCCAAAATTTATTGCAGTTGTTGCAAACTCGCACCATTGTCGACTGCGATACAATGGATGTAGAGGGTAATCTCGTTCTTCAGATTTTCAATAGCTTAGCTAACATTATGTAGTTGCAAAGGCACTCGGCCCGTTCGTTGACTGTACTTCCAACCAAGTACCGTATCCCTCAGCTGTTGTTGTTTACGATCTACTCTGACAAAGCCAAACAGGCCATTGCATTCGCTGAACTCGCCAAACCACAGCACGCGGAAATCATCCGAAAGTCGATTGAGCTTTCAAAGTCATTGGTAGTAGAATACACCGATATTTCATCAACTGAGTTGGCTGTTGAATTATGTGTAGGTGTCCCAAGAATTTCTTGCTCATTAATTTTCGAAATCTTAGCAGTCTAATGAGCTCCATAGATGGTCAGCCTCCAACTTGAGATTGCTCGATATGTCACGGGATTCGTTCATGTCCAAACCAACCCTCTTCATTCTTTTGATACTACGAAGACGGTCGCCGATGCAAGGAGTATGCCAAATGTCCTGTTAACCTCATTTTTGGAACACAGATCTGACATTTCGGTAGGAATCGTAGGACTATTCAAGCATCTGGACTCCAATTTTGACACCAAGCGAGTGTGTATCAAGATCCCTAGCACATGGGAAGGACTACAAGCTTGCCGCTTGCTTGAATCGATAGGGACAACCACATTAGCCACGACCTTATTTGGCATCGAGCAATTTGTTCTCGCTGGAGAAGTGGGATGTCACTACATCGCTCCTTATGTCAATGAGCTCAAGGTTCATTTTGAAAAAGGGTACTACCACTCCACAACCTAAAGCCAGTTTGCTGAAATTTTTAGGTTTATTGATCTCAACAAAGCGCAACATCTCTGCGTTGAGGCACAAACATATTACGAAACACACAAACTTCGCACTCAAGTGCTCCCAGCAAGCTTGACATCTATTGACGAAATTATGCAACTTGCTGGAGTTCGCCACATCACCATCTCACCACCACTTCTTGCTGAACTTGCAACTACACCAGCTTCAAAGCTCAAAGTCCCTTCTCTCTTTGACTCGATACCAACAGATCTAGATCCCTTGCCACTTACTTCTTTCAAGGACAATGAAGCAGATTTCAGGCTCGCTTTCAACTTGCGAGATAATGGTGAAGGGGCCAGGAAGTTGGTGCAGGTGAGGTATCTGTTCTTCTTAGGCTTGAATATGGCATTGACAAATACAGGCTATCAATATCTTTTGCGATATGCAGGTCAAGTTCGAAGCCATGATGGCTTAGAGGATGCTATTGGTGATTGCGAAATGAAGAAGAATCGTCTCAGCCTGGCTGAAATGTACTTTATTGTACAATCAGATCTCCCCGTGCGAAGTCGAGAAGACATCCCCATTTTCTTTCACTTATTGCAGAGTTCATGAAGTCTCTCTCATGTTTTATGAATAGTATCAGTTCAATCACTGTCCCTCCCATCTCTTTCATGGTTGTTTTCATCCTCAAGCCACATCCCACTCTCATCGGGAGCAACGGATCTGTCAGTGTATCACAAGTCGTACCGTTGAGGACGATTTTGAAACCACCGCATCTCATCTGCAAAAGCATTTCTGTTTTATCTGGACATCATTCCCTGTACCTCAAACTCTTCATACCTTTTGTTTTGGAAGAGATGCACATTGTACCAACTGTTCACCAAAATTTCGAGACCAAAGCATCTACAGCACGTCGCCATATGAGCTGATAGTCTCGAAAACAATAGGGACCTTGTTTTCGTCTCATTTCTGTTTCTTTTCTCGATCGATTATACTAATCTAGTAAATTGTACTTTGAATGAAGCTTCTCCATCTCTTTTACCCGGAAGCGAAAATGAGGGGTTGGTTCGCTTCACATTTATCCGGTTGTGGTTAGGGGTGCGATTACTTGAGTAGTGATGTCCTAACCCACTCTTGAAGTCAGACAGGCAATCGCAGCTCGTAACAACAAAAGAAAGAGGATCTCAAAGAAAATCCCAAATTCAATATTCCACCAATTAAGATGGCCACTAATACGCTTTGCTTTTCGGTATAAAGACAACCAACCTTCACTCCATTGATTGAAGTCTGATTTTGATTTAGTTCGAGATCTCTTAGAGAACAAGAGATTCGACGTTTACCAAATCCCAATCACAATGGCTTTAAGCACCTACAATAATCCCATCATCCCGGGTTTCAACCCCGATCCCTCGATCATTCGCCACAAAGACGCTTACTATCTCATAACCTCCTCCTTCGAGTATTTTCCAGGAATTCCCATCTACCACAGTACAGATCTCATCAACTGGACGTTAATCAACCACGTCCTAACTCGACGCAGTCAACTCGACATTCGGACGCCTGAGCCAGGTGGAGGAATATGGGCGCCTACCATCCGCGAGCACAATGGAGAATTTTATGTCACTGGTGCATCTTACGATCGATATAGACCACAACATGATGACCGTGTTTGGCCAAGAGGGTTTTATGTGAAAACTAACGATCTATGGAGGAAAGATGGTTGGAGTGATCCGATTTATTTTGATGCCGTTGGGTTCGATCAGGATGTGAGTTTCTGCTGTTGAAACGTTCAGTTGTGAATTCACACTTGAATTTGAGGGAACCATCAATCTGACAGACGGGGGAAGCTCTTCTGGGACGACGATGGAACAGTATATCTCTCTACAACCTACCGCAAACATCCGCGCACCCCAGTCACACCACAAATCAAAGATTTTGCTGTTCACATCACCACCGTTGACCTTGCGACTGGTTCCAGCACTTCTCCTTCAACAGTAATCAAATCATCACCATCAGGAATAGCAGAGGGATCTCACATTCTCAAACGTGGAAAGTTCTACTATCTGTTCACTGCCGAGGGCGGAACCGAGGAAGGTCACTGCGAATGGGTTGCAAGATCTGAAATGGGGCCTTTAGGGCCATGGGAAGTTGGCAAGAATAATCCACTCTGGAGGAACGGCGTTGAGGATGAAGTCCAAAACACAGGTCATGCTGATTTCGTGGTTGACGGGGAGGGGAGATGGTGGGCCGTTTTCCTGGGTGTGAGACCTGTGAAAGATGGAAATGTCTGGAGGACTTCCGTGTTTGGTACGTCTGGTTGTATATGTTTCCTCGAAAGTGAGGTCTAATGATTTCTCGTACAGGTCGTGAAACTTACCTCGTCCCAGTAAGATGGGAAGACGACTGGCCTGTCATCAACGGCGGTCAAAAAGTAACGCTTCAACCTCAAGGGCCGGGATTATACAGCAAACCTCACGACCCATCATGGCGTGATGACTTCACCTCCGCTGAAATGCAATTGGGATGGTATCGCAAAAGTAGGCTCCCCTCTTCCCTTCTTTTATCTTCAAAAATCCATATACAAGCGTTTACTTACACAACGGTAGACACACCCATCAAAGCCGACTTTTCTCTTACCGAACATCCAAATCACCTACGTCTAAAAGGTGGCCCTTACAACCTCAGTTGGCCAACCTGCCCAACGCTCTTCCTCCGTAAACAAACAAGCCGCATCGTAACATGGGAAACCTCCCTCTCATTCTCCCCCACCTCCGACAGGACAGAAGCGGGAACAGTAGTATGGTGGAACTACTTCACCTACAGCTCTCTTGGGATCCGTCTCTCTCCCACCAACGACAAGAAAAGAATCCTTCGTTTCCGCCCCGCTGTGGGGGAAGTCGTCGACGCTGAACTGGAGGGAGATGCGGATGAGGAAATTAAGTTAGTGGTAAAGTGTGAAGAATTGAGATATGTATTTGGGTTTGCGAGGGGAGAAGAGGGGCAAGATGTGAAGTGGGTGGGTGAGGTGAGTACGGATGTCATGACGGCTGATCCGCCGGTTGGTGCACCGTTCACGGGGATGTTGTTGGGATTGTATGCATTTGGGGATATGGAACCTTGTTTGGTTCCGGCGGATTTTGCGTATGCTCAGTTTTCTACTTAGAAGGGTATATATGTGTTTGTGTGGTACATGAGCAGATGCTTCGTGATTTGGATATCAAGAGACTAACCAGACACTTCCAAATACCACGATTTTGGGTTATTTCTACAGCCATCTATCCACTCTTGTCATCCTCTCCCGTGGGCGGAATATGGGAAAACGTCTGTAGTTGCATCACCTCGATAAATGGGAAACTGCAGATCACCCCGCCTCCATCAGACGAGGTCAGGTCAATAATTCTAGCATACATGAATCTCACTGGCAATTTCGGTAAGCAAGAATTGAAACGACGCATGCTTGAAAGTGCGTACAAATGACTACAACGGCCTTAGTTCGATCATTCATTTCACTTTCCAAACATTCTTCTCTCCTCACCATTTGAGCTTTTGTCAATCAGCTCCTCTCCGAGTATAAAATCGACATTCTGAACCCAAATTGTTTATCGAAGGCGCTTCACAAATGCGGCGCATATGCATGGATTGTCAGATACCACAGTCAACGAGACTTACTGCCCCAGCGACCCTTCGTCAAAACCAAAGGTTTGTGAAGCATGACGTGAAAACACACACCTCGCCCTGATGAAAGGTATCACCCCCGAGAAATCACTAGGACGTCATGGATATTTCACTTTGAGATGACTTGCTGGAATATTTTCCGTTATGGACAAGGAATAATTCCTCGAGAAAAGTATCAGATCAATCTAGCAGTCAAATGTCGTCTGAGGATGAAAGAAGTCTCGACGATTGAATCTAATTCGACGACGGAGAACTGATCAACGACATTTTATCCGACAGTGAGTGAATCTTACAGCTCTGGAAACTCTACTTCCGGCAGCAAAGTGTGAATAAAAGTAAAGGTAGTTGGAGTGTAATCAGAATGGCGAATACACAATTGAGATAAGGGAGAGTCTAGATGAGACTTCATCAATACAACTTGGTCCAAACTTTAGACCTTCTGAAATTTCATATCTTCATCGGATTCACTCTCGGATTGCTCTTCATGCAGAGTTTTTTCAACGAGTTGAGTTGTGGTATTTGTACTTCTAGCAACGTCACGGATCGTTGCTAGAAATTCGTCTGCGATGTGCTTCACTTCACTCTTAAATGTGAATGCATGAAAAGGGTTTTGCAGAATGGCTCGATGATGAATAAACAATCCTTGAAGTTCTGTTCTGCTTCGATTCCACGAATGTAAAGCACTGAGTAGGAGGTATAAGACGAACCATATCCGTCAACGCTACCACCAACAGAAATATACAACAACTGCTACCCAGCAAAAGGCACAACTTATGCCCCCGAGCTCTGCAACCAGTACCTGATGGGTGTGAGAGAACCCGATTCGCGTTACAGCGAGGACTTGATCCACACGGTTGAACGTGGTTGAATGTGGGGGGTTATGTTTGGAAGGGCGTGGTGTGTGAGATGTTGGTAAATGTGATGATTGAGATCTCGTAGAAATGTCAGATCCCTAGATATACACTCTTTTGAGTTTCATGTTCATGTACAAAACGATTGCAAATGGAACGATAGCTGAAGATGATTCGATGGTGAGTAGAATGTCGCGCGCAACAACAACCAAATTTCAATAACAATCAACATTCGACAACACACCAAATCAAACATACATTTTCCCTAAGGATTAAGGCTGGTAGAATAAAAGAATACATAACTCACAACCCAATTCACAAGGACAGCAAGAACCCATCTCAACCTGTTACCTCCAGCACGTCAAAAGATATTGATGGGAGTATAGCACAGGTTGTCTAAACACCCGGGGAAGTTACCCAAGAAAGAAACAAACAGTGCAGCATCATATCAAAAGATGTTTTGTCGATGACGGAATCTCTTCACGTGTTATTCAATCTATCGTATTTAAAGAGAAGAGTTGATCGAGAATTAGAGAACGAGACGAAACCAAACCCTCTGGCAAGACCTCCGCGATAAATAGGAGTTGTGACGAGAGGAAAGAAGGTCCAAGGGAGGGATAGATCGGTAGGATAGAATGAAGCAAGGAAGGCAGGAGGCAGGAACGAACGAGAAACAAAAGAAGGAGCGAGGCGAAGCACTGCCCTTCTTGCGTCCATCCTTCCCGATTTGCTCAGTCGCTCGATCGTTCCTACCCCCCTCCACTATTTCCACGACTTCCTCCACTACACATTGTTCTTTCACGGTGATGTCCTCGAGAACCGCATCTTCATTATTGATACTCTCGACACATCCCTCGCCATACCTTCTTCACTCACATAAGATTTACGCTTCATCTGCTCGAGTTCACCACATACCCACCTACTATCCGCACAATCATAACCTACGTGTCAGTTCACATCATACGATACCCCACCCCTCTCCATCACGCTTGCTGGCTGGAATCATCACCTCCATTATCAGAACATGTCATAATAGATAAAACAATTTGAACATATAATATAATTATATATAGTACCCTTCACCTTTCCATCGCCCTTCCCCTCCAAAAAGCCACATGAAATCCGCCCATCCATCCCACATCTACATAACACACACAATAC
>JBAMDN010000971.1:0-15469 GCA_037074945.1 Tetracladium marchalianum
ACAGACAGGGGCGGTCCCGTCGATAGAAACTTCCCTCCGCTTACACACGGAAGGAAGCGAAGTAATACCGGCTCGCGAATTCCACCACCTCTCTCGTTCCGTGGGTTCTCGGGACCAGCAGGCTCAAGCAGCGCAGGAGGGGGCAGCTCAAACTATAGTCACGCGCCAACATCGAGCACCGCTGGAGTCAGTGTAGGAACAAATGGGTCTTCGGATATCTACCAGTCTCAGCACTCTAGTTCCGTGAATGGTGGTGGAAATTACGCCTTCAGTGGCCGTTCTTCCATTCGCACCTCCGACGCATCGACTCGTCCAGGACAGGGCAACAATTTCTTCGATGCAGTTGGAACAGTGAGGATGGAAGCTTTCATTTCGCCCATGGCGTTTACTCGATTCGAGGATTACCCCAATGAACAAGATGAGATGAGTTTTGTTGGCATGCACAGAAGAAGAAGCCGCGAACGCAGGCGGAGGAGTAGAAATCGCGATAGCTACTACTCAGGGAAGAGCAGCAGGCCAAGTGAGGATTGGCATGGTGGAAGCAAGACTGCAGGAGAGGAAGAGTATGGTCATTTCGACCGATTCAATCACGATCCGTTTAGAGGATTTTGAGAGGAAGAAAGAGTATGTAGATCGATCGATCGGTTGGAAATTGGGTGGCGTTCACATGAATTGGCTCACGCCTGGTGATATTTGGGGAGTTTGAACCGGAGTCTTTTTGAATCATTTTGTGTTCTTTCTACCGCCACCATCAAAGCTTCCCATCTAGCTCTCTACTAAAGTCGTTGACAATCGTCCTTCGAAGACTCTCTCTTCTATTTTTCTTGCAATTTTTGAAGCACCAAAGACCCTTCTTTTAGTTGTTGTCACACTCATCTTCTGCTGCTTTTTGCCTCTTTGAAATTCGTAGGGCTTATCGGATATTGGGAATGGGAAATCCCCTCGGCGAAAGGATGCAGGCGATGCGATGCGTGCGGTTACTCAGATCAGGGATCTGAAAAATAGTGGGAAGGGCTTCTGGAGATTGAATTATATTTTGGAGCACAAGTTCGTATGTACCTTACTCTTTCTTCGTGGCCGTTTTGCGATTGATACCCAACCTCAGCCTTGGTACCTCGCCTTCTGGTGTATATCTTTTGTTTGTTCTTTTGAAAGGGGTGAAAGGTGTTTTTTGTAGTATGTGTTGATAGGTTATTTTGTTTTCTGGAATGGATGGATGAGGTTGAGTTGACTTGGGTTGGTTGAAAGTAGTTCCAGGATAGGACAGTACAGTACATAGAGGATTTGTATGTAGTAATGCAAGGAACTCTTGTTCGGAATGAATGTTAGTCTAGATCTATTCCTTTCTTTGATATATGCACTTTAATTTCTTTTCTTCTGGAAGTTCGCGATTCTGTGCTATGCACGCATTGTCGCTCGTCAGTTCGGGTATTCGGATGGACGAAGATCAAAACATACGAGCTATCTCTGTTCAATCAACTCGCTGTGCATCATAAGCCCACCATCCCCTTATATCTACTTTCCTAGCTTGGTTCGCCGAGATCATATACCGCTGATTGTTTGTTGACATTGAACATTTACACTGCACCCAAAGTTGTAATTATCCCCGCATGACTCATGCGGTGGTGGCCTATCATCTGTTTTTGATTGGTCAATCGCATTTAAGCGAGTTGTTTACCTGTGGTAGGCTCGGTATGTTTGGAATTGTGGTGTGATGATTGACATAACAACAGCGTTGATCGAGAACTGTGTTGTGTGTAGGTATTTCATCACCGGATTTAAGGAGTTTTTTTGGGTTGTGATTTGGATTTGGATGGATGAGAGTGATGGACTTAGGAGGGGCAGGCAGAGGAAGGGTGGACGGGGGAGGGGGAGTGAAGGCTATATAAAGCTCTGGTTTCGCACGGCGAGGAGGGGATTTGTGGATTGAGTACTTTGAGTAGAGTACTTTCAACACTCTGACCACGATCGAAAACTTCAAAGAATATCAGAACAGAGTCAACATGAATCCAGTCAATCCTGATCCTTATCATCTCCCTCCTGATGCGACATGGTTGAGTAAGTCCCTTCCTCCTCCTTTCCTTATCACTCCCTACTCCCTCACCTCCCATCATTCCCCCGACCGAAACTGCTTTCTTTTCCCTCAAAAATACCTGCGGATTAACACTTCTCTGCCCCAATCACAGTAACAGGTTGTTCCTCCGGAATCGGTCGCGGTATCGCAACTCTCATCGCCAGCAAACCCTCTCATCGCTTGATAGCCACTGCTCGTGATCCATCCTCTCTCTCTTACCTTCCTGATGGAAATCCTAATATTCTTAAACTTGCTTTGGATGTCACTTCTGTTGAGTCGGTTGATGATGCTTTTAGGGCTGCTGACGAACGTACGTCTCTGGTCTTCCCCCTCCCCCAAAACCCCTTCAATCATATCCTTTTACGCCGCTCCGCGGGAGATACTATACTAAAACTTATCCTTTCTAGATTTCGGCCCCTCGCACCATATCGACATCACCATCAACAATGCCGGGTACTCCCTCTCCGGTGACACCGAAAGTGCCACGGAAGCCCAAATCCATCAAGAAATGGAAACGTTGTTTTTCGGAACGACAAGAGTAACGACGAGAGCGATTGCGAATATGAGACGGCATCCGGAGAAGAGAGGTGGGATTGTTTTTAATATCTCTTCTTTGGCGGGTTTGTGTGCGTTCCCGGGTCATGCGTATTATCATGCTGCGAAGTGGGCGGTCGAGGGGTGGAGTGAGAGTGTTGCTAAGGAGGTGGGGGGACATTGGGGTAGTACGTTCTCCTTATTCATCATCATCACTTCCTTAAGACTCAGTCTATCTATCTCTACGCAGAAGAGCTAACATGAAAAATCCTGCTAGTCAATATCTCCATAATCGAACCCTCAGCAGTAAAGACGCGCTTCGAAACGCCTCACAGTAAGGTCAACACAGAGCCCCATCCAGCCTACGCGGATCCCAAGATGCCAGCGAGGGTGTTGGAGAAATATGTTGAGATGGGACTAAAGTTGGGAATGGGCATTGAGGTGGATGATTTTGCAAAGGCGGTTTATGAGTTGGCGGATAGGAAGGGCGAGAGGGTGCCGTTGAGACAGCCGTTGGGTGATGTGGCGTGGAAGATGAGTAGGGAGAAGTGGAATGAGAATCTGAAAGCTTGGGATGAGGAGGGGGTGAAGGGGAGGGCGTTTATGGGAAAGAGTGTTGAGGGGGCGTGAGTTTGGAAGAATGGAAGAGGAGGTGAATGAGGGAAGTGTTTGTTGATGTTTGTCTCGCTTGGGACTTGGTACTTGAGTTGTTCTCGCTGTGAGGAGCTTGCTTTGACGCAGATTCCCGAGCCGATTCAGTGCAATGAACAGGTCTCTCTTTGTATTTCTTCCTCATGATACTGTTTCATGCCCGAACTAAGCATTAAATTTTTTCCCCCTCAATATAGAAACTTGGCTGCTTATTCTCTCCGAGTCAAACGTTACATGACCTCGAATCTGGTGTCTTGCTTGTTTCGATTCTCTTCAAAAAAATAGTCTCCCTCGTCTTGATGGACTCGAGCTCTTCTTACGGCAAGGGAGACTGCTCCGGACCTCTGCGTTGGAACTTTGGATTTTTCATGGCTCCCCATAACCTTAGGACAGGGGATATTCTCTCCTCCTTTTATTCCCGCATTAGTTCCGTATGATATGTTTCTCTCGTTCTGAAGAAAGCATGTAAGCATTGTAAAAATTGTCATGATTTGTGAGTTTACTGCTGAGCAAGTCCGAAAGAGTGAAAAAAAGAAAGAAAAAGGAGTTGGCTGTATGCTCTCGCCAACTCGAATTTTGGAACAAAAGTTGTCTCTGTTAGGCAAAGGAAAGCGTGATTGACACCATCCTCCTATGCAATGTTGCACCGGGTCGCCACAGCCTCACCCGAAGCACGAGAGACAAAGAAAGATTCACAACAAATTATCAACTGGGACTCAAATTTGCAATTTTACTTGACCATATTCGCAGGTATCCTTCATCGAAGAATAATTACCGAGGTGGTTTGTCCTTGCTCCTCTTACATCATTCGCCGGCTTCTCAGCGTGTCTGCCTTCTGTCAGTTCCTGCCTAAGCCTCGTCCAAGTCCAAGCCCAAACTCCCTCGACCCTCGACTCACCTTCTCAGCTACTTCTACTGCCTCCCCACAACTTCGATCGAGTCCCGGACTCTACTACTCTCCATAACACAAGATACGCAGTGCGCCAAACATTCGAGATGTTGAAGATCTGGTCTATGGTACGTATTGCAAACTTCTTCTTCTCTTCCCCGCCACTTTCAAATCTGCCCCTCCAATGCCGCCCTTCTGCTTCTCTGGATGCTGTTTGTGCTCTGAGTCTCTACTGACACTTGACCATAGAAACAAAAGCAGCAGTCAGAGGCGAACGCCGATGCTGCTGCGGGAACAAAGAGAAAGAAGGTCACTGCTGCGCAACTGCGTGTGCAAAAGGGTATGTGATGCCACCATCCACAGCACCCTTCGCGGGGTCATGCTGAATATATTGCTAATCTTTCTCCCGCAGATCTCTCAGAGCTTGCACTCCCCAGCACAATGAAGACCGACTTCCCTGATCCAGACGACACGCTGAACTTCACACTCACGATCGAGCCGGACGAGGGCATGTATAAGGGCGGACGCTTCCACTTTACATTTGCGATCGGACAGGGCTTTCCACACGAGGCTCCCAAGGTCAAGTGCACGCAGAAGATCTACCACCCAAACATCGATCTCGAGGGAAATGTCTGTTTGAATATCTTGCGCGAGGACTGGAAGCCGGTGTTGAACTTGCAGGCTGTTATCGTTGGGTTACAGGTACGTACGGACCGGGCCATACATTTTCTAGTGCCCGTTGCTTGGGCTGGTCTAGTCTGCTTGGATTGGGTTTGAAATGGATGGCAGATGGCTAACGGGTACTTCCTGATGTTTAGTTCCTCTTCCTTGAGCCAAATGCTTCCGATCCTCTGAATAAAGATGCTGCGGAGGATTTGCGATCAAACCGTGAAGGGTTCAAGCGCAATGTTCGATCCGCGATGGGTGGCGGAAGCGTTAAGAGCCAGACCTTTGACCGCGTATTGAAGGCATGATTATGGGTGATGGGAGGAATAATGAGAATGGCAATCCGAATGAATGGGGACTGCAGTGAGTAGGGAGAATGACTGGAGAAGAGGTATATCATCTAGACGTGCACAATTTTACGAGCATACGACGGCATTACGAAGGGCGTTTCTTGTTGTCGGGGGGCTCTTTGGAGTTCATACATTGCGTATACCGTTTTCCTTGGAGGTGCTTGAAGGGGAGGAGAGGTAGAATAATTCTTCCTGATGATAGACCAACAATTCTGTTTACCTTGTCACGATGTTTCCAACTTGCGTTGTTCTGGATTTCATATTTGTGACGCCTTCACAAGGTTACCTCGACCATCAGCATACTAGACTGTTTACGTGTATTCAAACTCATTCTCGACCGTCCACCCTCGCCTTCATACTGACGAAACCCCGCTAACAAAGGTGCTAACTATCACCTCAGCTTCGATTGGTCGGTTGCTGACAGGCCTGGCATTGCTGCCAAGACGAGCTCTGATTTGCTTTCCAGGGCGGCCGCAGATCGGAGCTCTCAAAAATTTCCAGTCATAACTGACCTACCTCGCTCTCCACCAATTCCCCCGGATCACAAAACCCAAACTTTGTTGTTCATCCTCCTCTCAACTTCTCAACAACACTTTCAATTCCTCCCTCTCCACTCCATCTTCATATCTCACATCATGGCCTCCCGTCAGATCACACGAGCTCTCCGCTCGCCATTGGCAAAGCAGCTCAATGCTCCAGCCCGTCGCACTTTCGTCTCCGCCGTCAACGCTGCTACTCGTCGCCCAGCAGCCAAAGCTGCTGTTGCCGCATCGCAACAAGTGCGTGGTGTCAAGACCATTGACTTTGCTGGCACAAAGGAGAAGGTTTATGGTAAGGCTTTCGCTCATCTCAATGCTCCCGATTGCGTGCTAACAGCTTCTCTACAGAGCGTGCAGACTGGCCCCGCGAGAAGCTCCAGGCGAGTCATTGCGAATCGACCCATATCCCTTCGGCAACATACTGATACATTGAGCAGGAGTACTTCAAGAATGACACAATGGCCATCATTGGTTACGGTTCGCAAGGACACGCCCAATCCTTGAACATGCGTGATCAGGGTTTGAAGGTTGTTGTCGGTGTCCGAAAGAACGGTCAATCGTGGAAAGATGCCCAAGAGGACGGCTGGGTTCCAGGCGAGACTCTCTTCGAGGTTGACGAGGCCATCTCCAGAGGTACCATCATCATGAACTTGCTCTCTGATGCTGCCCAAAGTGAGACCTGGCCTGCTCTCAAGCCCCAAATCACCAAGGGAAAGGTAAACATTCCTCACCTTTTTTTTAATTTATCCGAGGCACCGCCAAAACTAACCTCAAATCGCACAGACCCTCTACTTCTCCCACGGTTTCTCCCCAGTCTTCAAGGAGCTGACCAAGGTTGATGTTCCTTCCGATGTCGATGTCATCCTCGTCGCCCCCAAGGGATCTGGACGAACTGTCCGAACTCTCTTCAAGGATGGCCGTGGTATCAACTCCTCCATTGCTGTCTACCAAGATGTGACCGGTAAGGCTCAAGAGAAGGCCATTGCCCTTGGTGTTGGTGTCGGATCTGGTTACCTCTACGAGACCACCTTCGAGAAGGAGGTTTACTCCGACTTGTACGGTGAGCGTGGTTGCTTGATGGGAGGTATCCACGGTATGTTCCTCGCACAATACGAGGTTCTCCGTGAGCAAGGTCACAGCCCATCTGAGGCCTTCAACGAGACCGTCGAGGAGGCTACCCAATCTTTGTACCCATTGATCGCCGCCAACGGTATGGACTGGATGTACGAGGCCTGCTCGACCACCGCCCGTCGTGGTGCCATTGACTGGAGCGGAAAGTTCAAGGATGCCTTGAAGCCCGTCTTCAACGATCTCTACGACTCTGTCAAGACCGGAAAGGAGACCCAGCGATCGCTCGAGTTCAACTCGCAGCCAGATTACCGTGAGAAGTATGAGGCTGAGATGAAGGAGATCCGTGATTTGGAGATCTGGAGAGCCGGAAAGGCTGTTCGGTAAGTTCTTCTCATCGCTTCCATTGTATTGTGCCATTGGTTCATGTGCTAACAATCCTGGCAGTGCTCTCCGACCAGAGAATGTGAAATAAGCGAGGTAACTGGGTTGTCAATAGTAGGCGGGGGGGTAATTTGTGTTGGTCTTTTTTGAATGGGAGAAATATCCGGCGTAACGATTGTACTATATCTCTACCAATCGGGAACTTGGTACCTGGAATTCAAAAGTGTTTTTTGCTGAACAAGAAAATCCTGCAAGTGCCTGTCTCAATTGGTCTTCTTTCATGATGATAATTGCAAGTGCCTGCCTCTTTGGATCCTTGTGATAGATAATTGTATCTCACTCCTTCTATGACTCTTCGTTATCTCGTTTCGTTTATCCTTCCATTGGCTTCTCTGGTGCGGCACAGGAACATTATTTGTTGCAAGTTCGACGTTGTGCATACTTCTACTGCTTCGAGTGCTTCGAGTCATCGAGCTGGAACTTTTAAGCCGAGAAGCATTGTCAAGGGTCCACTATACGGAGTACAACTTTGCCCCAGAACGTTCTTTTACCAGGCATCCTCTTTCCTACTTTCTATAAGTCCATCTCTGTCCCTCCTTTCTTTACATCTACCTACTTAAGTTGCCATCATTCAATCCCATTTCAACTTTCCAATCCCCACACCAATCAATTGATCCATTGATCGATCCCCTCATAAAAGATGGCCGACCCCGCAACCTCCCCCCCACTAACGCGCCCCTCTGTCATCGCAGCTCTCGAGCTCATCAAACCATATATCCACTACACGCCCGTCCTGACCAACACCACCCTCACCACTCTCGCCTCGACCCCTCAAACCGCCGAAGCATTAAACGAGACGCAATGGGCTGGTCAGGAGCCCGCGAAACCAGTCATAAGACTGTGGTTTAAATGCGAGAATTATCAGAAGATTGGAGCGTTCAAAGCCAGAGGAGCCTTTCATGCGTTGATCAGGTTGATGGGTGAGGAGGGGTGGGAGGAGGGTGGTGGAAGGGAGAGGGGGGTTGTTACGCATAGTAGTGGTTAGTACTTTTACATCACTTCTTCTCTTATTCCTGTTGTGGAATTGAGGAGTGGGGAGGGCAGAAGAAGTTTCGAAAGAGTATGAAGCTGATATCAAACTGTATGTGTGTGAGCAGGAAACCACGCGCAAGCCCTCTCCCTCGCAGCCCAAACAATGGGCATACCAGCACACATCGTGATGCCCACAATCTCCACCGCAACCAAAATAGCCGCCACGCAAGCCTACGGCTCTAACGTCGTCTTCAGCGGTAGCACGAGCGTAGATCGCGAAGCCGTCGTCGCCGAGTTGCAAAAGAAGACGGGTGCGAGACTCATCCCGCCGTATGAACATCCTGACATCATTCTCGGGCAGGGAACGCTGGGGATTGAATTCCAGGAACAGGTGGAGGGCTTGATTGAGGGTGCGAAGAGAGGTGAGAGGAGTCTAGTTAATGTTCCTGAGGGGAGCAAGAAGGGCAAGGGAGCCTTGAACGCGATCATCGCACCTTGTGGAGGAGGAGGAATGCTCTCCGGTGTTGCCCTCAGCGCCGAAGAAACCGGCATTCACGTCTTCGGGGCCGAGCCCTCATTCGAAGGCGCGGACGACGCTCGTCGCGGCTTCGAAAGCGGGAAACGTGTTGAGGTCGTGAAAACTCTCACGATCGCAGATGGACTCCGTACACCTGTGGGTAAATACCCGTGGGGGATCATCTATGAGAGGAGATTGGTGAGGGAGATGTTCAGCGTGACTGAAGAGCAGATTAAGAAGGCCCTCAGATTGGTGTTTGAGAGGATGAAGGTTGTGGTTGAACCGAGTGCTGTGGTGCCGTTGGCGGTGGCGTTGTTTAATGAGGATTTTAGACGGTTGGTTGAGAGGGAGGCCGGGGAGGAGGGGTGGGATGTGGGGATTGTGTTTTCCGGGGGGAATACGAGTATGGAGGCGTTGGCGAAGTTGTTTGCTGATGGTGAGGAGAAGAAGAAGGAGGCGGAGAGGGAGACGGGGGAGGTGGGTACTGATGGGAAGAAGGTTGCTGAGAATATTGCTGGTTGAGAGAGATCTTGATGTGATGTGATACGAAGCAAGATGGTATGTAGGTAGGTGATGGCAAGTAAATGGGAGTGAATAGACTCAACTTATAGATTTAGTACATGGCAGCATTCGGAATCAAATTCAACATTTTACTTTTTTTCTCTTTACATACGGAAATTCATGGAAGTGGACTTTCTTGTCCATAATAAGAGAAGTAATGGTTAAAAAAAATGAAAACAAGGATAGAAGATAGATTTAGTTAGGTATGTGATTGAAAATAACTCGTTTCTCAAAGTATCTTGTAATATATGTGGTATAATCACCTCCTCTCACTCTGTCCTTCCCTTCCCGCTAGCTGCTAAGCGATGTTTGTTTATTCATCGAAGCGCGATGCTAAGATGTTGAATGTGAAAAAGAAGAAAGGGAAAAAAAGGATATAACTAACTAGGAAAGATGTTGTGAAAAAAATCACGCTGGTTCCTCCCAGTTCCTAGCATTGCTTGCTGGAATTGTGTTTGTGTGCTCATTTCCCATTCTTCTCTCCTCATAATATGTTGAAAAAAACCTCCACGCGCGCTCAAGCTGAGTTTTTATCTGGAAGACCACGATCTGTGAACCACGCACTACTCTTCTCCCTCTCTTGTCTCCCAAACCCATTAAAATGGTAAAATTCGAATGTAAATCAATCCACCCCATATCAAATATCTTAGATTGCCCTCTCTTATCCATTGTACCCCATTCCCTTGTCCGTGTTTTCTTGCCACCCTCTCATTTATCCTTCAAAACTTCATCTTCTTCTCTTTCCACCGCCCTTTCTACCTCCCCTTCCACCACCAGTCTTCTTCCCACCTTTCTTCTTCCCGCTTCTACCTCCACCACCACCACCACCGAGCACAAAATCGTCATCATCATTATCATCCTCCTCATCATACAAACCCGCCAAGCTCAACACAAAATCATCATCGTCGTCGTCATCGTCTTGTGAGTGCTTTCTCTTCTTTTGATTTTCTGGCCTCGATTTGGCCGTTTGTTTGGGAAGTGGTTTTGGTTTTGGAGGGGCCTTGGATTTCGGTGGTGGAGGGTGGTAATCCGCGAGGGTTTTACCTCCTGTAGTGGGATGGGCTTGAGGAGTTTCATTTTGGTGATCGGAGAGTGATTTTCCTCTTGTTGTGAGATGTATTGAAGGGTTGAGATATGCAATGGCTTGGCTTCCTGTAGGTGGATGTGGTGGAAGAGAGACTGCATCTGGGATCGGAGGTGACAATGGCGACGATGAAGATCTCCAGCCAGATATTGTTTTTACCTTGAGAACCACTTTCTTTGGTAGCAATGGCAAGATGGCGGCAGTCTGTTGAATCGATGCTGGTAATGATGACGCCGGTGCTGGAGAGCTGGGTGCAGGTGGCGTTCGAGGTGCTTGAGGTGATTGGAGATTATTGGTGATGTTGCGGTCCGTGTTTGTGGATGCTGAGGTGATTTGACCGAAAGATGGTGATGGCTCGTATGTTTGAGCATATAGACCAAAGTCGTGAGTAGAATGAGCAAGAGAGGAGAGAGGAGGGCTTTCCCGGGAGTGATGGATATCTTCGTCTGCAGCGTTGAGTTGGAGGGCGTTGTTAGTGGCAACTTGCTCATTTTCGCCCGACTGTCCATTCTCTTCGAAGTGATGCTGCTGGTCGAATTCTTCCTTTTGAGAATTGTCAATATCTTGCTCATCGTCATCTGACATCTCATCGTCTTCATACTGGTCTTGCTCCACAGAATTATTGTTGCGAGCCTTTATAATACTTCGTAAATCTTCTCTATACCGATCTTGCTCCGTCAACTCGCCTGGAGGAGCGTTGTGGATACCATGATTGTGAAAATACTGTTGATCATCTTCTTGAAGGCGGTGATCATCTTGATAGCTGTAGCCATCCTCCTCAAATGGGTCTTCTTCCCTCAGATCAGCATCGTCGTCTTCTTGATCAGAATCGCTCTGTGTCGAATCAGCATCATCATCTTCCTCATCCGATTTGTCTTGAGAATTCAGGTTGCCGTAATTTGCGCGTCCATCTTCCTCTGGGAAGGCAGATGCAAAATCCATACTTTTATGTCCAGAAGCATACTGTTGGAAAGGATTTTGGGTTTCCATTGACTCTCCAACAGAACTCTGTTGATGGTAATCGTGACCATTCATGTCATACCCCTCTTCCATTTCACCCATATCTGCAGGCTCCTCCTGTCCAAAAGAATTATCATCCTCGGCATAGCATTCTGCCAATCTCTTCGTAGCATTTAAATTGCTTGCTCGAACGGTACTCTCGTAGGATCGAGTTTCGGGTTTCTTTGTTTTGAAATCCTCCTTCTTTGCGTTCATATATGTAAATGGTTTGGCAATTTTCTTGATGACTGGTGATAAACAGAGCTCGCTGTAATCGTCCTTCATGGAAGGTTTAGGTTCAGGCTTGTTGCGCTTTTCAAGTGCAAGTCTCCTCTTCTCGGCGGCGAGAATGGCAGCTACCTCCTCGGGCTTCCTGGGAAGATAATAGGTATATTTTTGGATGAATTCTTCCTCGGTTGCTGGGGGCAGTGGCTCGAGGGAACGCAAACCTATTTCATCGGCTCGCTCTATGATCTTCCCTTGAAGTTCCTTGATCCGTTCGAAAAGCTCGTCGGGGTCATCCACAAGACGGAACAGCTCTCTCGTCCGAACGGAGAGGCGAGTTGCTTTTAAGTTTCTAGCAACTTTCTTTGCATCAATTTCTGCGTCCTCCTCTGTCTTTGCAAGTACAAGATCTGTCAGAGCAATCAATTCGTGATCTTCACGCTGATACCAAGTTATATATGGAATGGTGACATCGTCGAAGTTTGGATGCTCTGGGTCAAAATCTTCATAGATTGATGGCTTTTCGAACTTATCTCCTTTCTTGGACGGCTCCCACGAGCTGCGAGCGATATCGATCATTATATGTTGAAGTCCTTTAAGATAGGCTTTCTTGGTAAGGAAATGCTTGACAGGGTTCGGGAACTCAATTTCGTCGAGCAACGCTTCAAAAAATCCCATTTTGTTCTTCATTAATTTAGCTTGATTTTCATTCCATGATCGCTGAGTGAGGAGATAGAGAAATGCGAGGAATACCTGAGGGGTCGTTCGGCTAATTCGTGGGAGAAATTGTATCTCGGGAAGTTTGGCGTGGATCATTGATGCAGCTCGGGAGTAAATGAATCGAGTGTCCTTCTTCGCGAACATTGCCGGGCTGATATATTTCACTGGCTTGTTGCCGGAGTCGTCTTCGAAGTTGCCAGTGTAAATTATATCTCTTTCGTCCACCGGGGGTTTGCTCGGGTCGTCCAAACTCTCCTCGCCAGCTGTGCCTTGAAAAATTTCCGACTTTTCTCCTTTGGTAACAATGTCATTCTCAACATTAGTGGGATCGGCTTGATCACTGATGGGAGCATCAACTCCTCTGGCTTCGACTTGATCACTAATGGGAGCATCAACATGAGATTCGTTGCTAGCTGTGATTTGGAGAGCTTCTGACTTTTGTCCCTCAATAATATTGTTGACCTCGCCATTCGTAGGAATGACCTGATCACACGCGTGAGAATCGACATGAGACTGGTCGTCAGCTGTGCCTTTGAGATCCTTTGGCTCCTCACCTTCGACAATAGAGCTATCCTTGACATCTGAGGTCTCGGCTTGATCCTTCTTGGAGTGAGCATCGAAATGAAACTCCTTGCCAGCTTTGGTATTGGGGATTCCTGCTGCCACTTGGTCTATTTCCATCGATTCTGGGTCCATTGATTCTGGGTCCATCGATTCTAGTTCTTCGAGTTCTGGGTTCGATTCTGCGGTCATGTCTGGAATCATCGATCCTGGGTTCATCGATTCTGCATCCACACCCATCTCTTCCGCAACAGTAACCAAAGACACTTCATCCTCCTTATCAACAATCTCGCCTTGAACATTTGAATTGCCCACTTCCCCAGCTACATCTGAAATTTTCTCTTGATCACCGACTGGGGACTTGGGAGTATTATCCAACCCAAAGCCAAGAAGTTCATCAAAGACCTCGTCAATATCATAATGAGAAGCGCTCATCAACGGACTTCCCGAGTATGGAACATCTCCTTGTTGTGAAGTTTGTTGTGAAGTTTGAACATGTGGAGGAGCCTCGCAGATATTCCATGTAGCCGCGACAAGATTGTTGGGGTCGTTGACAAATTCGCTAGCGACCTGAAGTCCAGCGGAAGGTTGGTTAATGGGATAATCATATTTGATTCCTTCTAAAAAATCAGGGACTTTTTCGACAGCCGATAATTGTGAGAAGTTCGGCGTCTCGGCTGGTGCATTCTGATTGCCAGCAGTGTGAACTTTTGCATCTCTAGAAACACTCTCTTGCTCTTTCGGGTGGAACGGCTCATGTGATGGGGGATACTGATTCGAGGTTTGTGTGAGGAATGGATTTACCTGCTTGGCAGCGGGTGCCGATGCCATTTTGCTCTACTCTCTGATTATTGGGTTGGATCGACTTTTGACCAAGAAAAGCCGATCTATAAAAATTGGCTCCGTCTATTGTTTGAGATGAGTTGGACTCTCCGGGATAAAAATGAGGGTTGTAAAGGTGGAAGCAGATCTGGGACATGACGTTAGCAAGATGATTGAGGGGTTGAAGATCTGGAGAGTCTACGAAAAAAGATGGTGATGAAGAATTTCCTTACTATCAGGGCTTCAGCAAAAAGCCAGAGGACGATCGATCTGTGGGAGAAGTTCCCGAATGGATGATGTTCTTGCAATTACAAAGTATATTGAGCAAAAGCAAATCCGAATCAAAGCATCCCGTCAAGGGATTAGATTCGGAGCAGATAGCGAAAGAGTAAAGTTATTGTTGGAAAGTTGGTAGCTGTTGATCTCCTCCTCGGTTAAAGTCTGAGTTAAGATAGAAAGAAAGCAAGAAGTAAAGTTGGTAAGATACCAAAGATATTCCTGAGGCATCAATCCGTAAAGTGAACTGCAGCTTGAACGAGTATTTAGATTGTAGAGTCCAGCTCAAACTGAAGCTACTCAGTGCTTTGGTAGCGAGACAGGATGGGGTCGAGCAGGCCAGTCATCAACTAGGAACGTCGTCAAAAACGTCTCGGGGGTTCTCGATATCTGCAATCCGCTCTCGATGGAAGGCTTGTTTGTTTGCCTGTGCCAACAAGAAATTGTAGTCCTAGCAGATCTTTCCAAGCTCTTATCAAATTGTTGGACTCGGAGCGAAAGAAGACAAGCAAAAAGTTGCACTTGAGCGCCTTGAGCATCAAAAGACAGTTAAGATTGAGAACAAAGGAGTAAGAAGTATGAAACAAACTGTTTAGAAAAGGGTTCTAATAAAAGGAAGTAAGATCGAGGTGAAAGTTGAGTTGTAGACGAAGATTGAGACTATCGAAGAGTCATCAAAAGCGGAAGGGAGTATAGAGAATCGATCGATCTGGAAGACCCGAAAAACGATGGCAAAAAGCTGAAGTCATAATAAGAAGGAGCAAGTATAAAGTGACTTGATACCCATCCTTGAAGAAACGTTGACGACGGGCTCTTGGAATTCATACTTGAACAAACGTTGAATGCAGCAAGCACAATTCCATACGCAATCTTCCAAAGAAACGTGAAAATAAACATATTTTAATTCAGAGATCATGATGAATGAAAATTCTCTGAAAGATAACATTTTCCACACCGAACGTTCAAGATCTTGAGAAACACTTCACTCGCCATCGTAATTCTCCAGATACCGCAGAAGACCACAGAGGAAAACACGAAGAATCAACTAACATCAAACTTTTGATGCACATACTGAACACACACGTGTGCAAAATCAATGCCGTTCCACCCAGACTATAGTAGGGAAGAACCGCCTCGAGCATAAGAAACAGAGAAAGAATTAACATCGCAATCCAAATTTCTCGTTATGCCCATAGGAGAGTTCAGTCTAGTACGCTGGTACCTCCACCATATAAAAAAAACATCCCTTCACACTCATGACCACCCTCTACCCCTACTATTCCTCCCCTCCCCTCCTTTCCGTCCATCCATCTACCCCCATTATCAAAAAAACATATCAGAAAATGACAGGAAAAAAGGACTGCAACATTTCCAACCGCCAGCCACAACCATCACTTTGACTTGTGTCTGTTTTGTCTCTCCACCAAAATCCATGGAAGCCCATGCCATGCCGCCAAGTCCACACAAGCAAGCTACGCTAGACCTCTTCCAATGAGGTGAAACCGCAAATTTCCCAT
>JBAMDN010000972.1:0-22576 GCA_037074945.1 Tetracladium marchalianum
TGTCTCGCGCGATCTGAAGGGTGCTTTCCCAATCAAACCAATGAGCTCCGTGCTTTCTTCAATAGTTTGCGCTTTCAATTCTTTTGAAAACGTGGAAAGAATCGGGGCGAGCAGGTCAGTGTAAAGCTCAGCGAGCGAGAGACTGGTGGTTCCTTTGAAAGAGTTTACGCTGGCAAGGAGTGATTCATTTGTTGCTCTAATTCTTGAGTCAATGATAAGAACGAGGGAAAGAGGGGCCGTGACATACTTCAGAACTTCAGATGCCTTTCTCCACAAAACGAATTGTGCAGCTCCCTCCATGAGAAGGACAAGTCCTAGGTGGAATGGGAAGTGAACGAATGTCCAGAGACCTTCTCGGATAGTTCCAAATGGATTGTAGTTTATTCGGTCGAAATAAAGCATGTAAATGAAATACTGATCAAGTGTTAGGTACTCAGTTGGACAAGATGTATTAGGATCGGGATGCATACGATGATGACAACAGTACTGAATATTGTTGCGAGAAGTGGCGCATCAACATCGTCGCCTCTTTTAGTGATGGTTGCGATGCTCTTCGATAGAGCGATGATACCTTCACCAACTGTAATATATCATTAGCTGTTGAATCTGTTACCAGAAACAAGAAACTACTCACGAATAATCAAAGTGAGTAAGCTCATTCGCTTGATCAAATGTGTACCACTAAAGGTAAGAACCTCCCATCTCGACGTAACCGCAATATTGAACGCTGTCTCCAGAATTGCAGTGACATACCAAACGATGAAGACTCTGCTGTGGGGATTTTCGGGGCTGAAGGCACTGTTCTTGAATCTCAGTATACTGTGTCGCGAAGAGATGTACCACAAAACAGGAATACTCACAACGAAGTCCCAAAATAAACCAACGTTGCGACAAAATTGGACACAACCAGAAACGTGAGTGGCAACTTCGAATTCTTGTAATTCCAAACCTCACGCAAAACAATGGAATATTGGAATGCAAGAATGAGTCTTGACACGGCAAGAACAATGGCTAGAGATCCAAAGACATGGTGGTCTTGCTCATCAGGTTCGAAATCAGATCCCACCATCGCAAGTCGAACCATCACACCGAATTGGCAGGCCTTGCCCACTCGTTCCAGGATACTATCTTGTCCAAATCTGACGTCGAAGAGACTGACTTGAAGCCATAAGAACCAGAGAATGCAGAAAAACCCCGCATATGCTTTCAGTGCAACTATTTCGTTGATCTCATGTGAGTCAGTGAAAGTGGTGAGATTTGCAACGAAGAAGAGATCGTAGAACAATTCGAGATTGGTAGCTTCGACGTAGCGTTTAAAAACAGGTGTTTCGCGCATCTGGACTTCGTCAAGACGTTCGTTGTGGGGGTTGTAAGGACCATTTTTATCTCTGTAGATGTTTTCGAGATTGAAGGGGGCTGCAAGGTGTACTGGACCGGATATAGTGACTAATTTTGATTCTATGGGAGTGATTGCTGAGGTTGATGTTTTGCGAGTGTGAGCGAGAGGACTTTCGAAGAGTTTGAGTTTGCGGTCATTTTCGGTGGATGAGTTGTGGGATATCTCGGAGTTACGTTTTTCTGATGTTTTCTCGGAAAGACTGCTGGAGCTTCGAGCAGCACTCGGAGAAAGATATCTGAAAGTATCAACAAAGTGATCAAACAATGATTAGATTGTAATAAGGGAATATACATACATACTCGACATGTTTAAAGATCTCTTAGTATTTATTAGTGTCTAATTTCGTTCAAAAAAGACTCCTAGACTTTGATATATAGGGATGGGAATAACAGATTCAGCGAAGATAGATATATCAGGCGTTTACAACTAACGCTCGAACAGAGAAGTGGGTTTGACGAGGATAAGCTTCGTTGAAAGAAGCTTAAGTGTTGAAGTGGAGATCATGGGCGGGAGGCGAACGCCCGATTGATGCAGATCCAGACTCGGAGGCATGAAGATAAAGCAGCACAGACTGTTTGATGGTATATATGTCAAGTATTTGAGATTGAACAAGCATATATGCAGGATTCTTGGAGACGTTATCAAAGATCGCGGCGAGGAGCGAAGTTCTTGATTGCTGAACCAAAACACTTTTATTGATTTCTCCTTCTGTAAATTCCCAGGGCAAAAATGTAGTAAAAAATGACTATACAAAATGCATTCATTTCATATGAGAAGAGGCAAAAGTTCAAACATCGCGCTCAAGCATTGATGACTCGACCCCACCATGAGGCTGTGAAGATCCGGGTCTCCTCACCTGTCGTCCTTCCCGAACCAAAAAATCTAGAATAAAAAGTCTAGAATGAGCCTCACAGTTCACACTCCTAGTTTAGATCATCATTAATCCGAACTACAAATTACACCAATCGCAAGTCAACGATTGTACACAACCCAGGGACGAACGTCGTTCCCTCCGTCAGAAATCCGAGCGATGAAACGGCAGTTGAAACAAAAGGTAACGTGACGAAACATGTCCTCAGCCCGGCGTACATTAGCTTCAGATGGAAAGTCTGAGACTAGAACGATGTATCCGTGGTATCTTGAGCCTCTTTATTGCGTGGATATGGCATTATTTAAATCATGCTTTAGCTCTATTATTGTCGGACAGATGGGAATATGACAAAAGTTAAGCGAGGGACGCGAGAGATGGTGGGATTGACGAACCTTACGGACTGTTCAAAGTCCAATCGCAGAGAATGACCAAAACAAAATATGCAAATGAAATAAATAAGAAGAAAATGATCAAAACCTGGAGATGGAACTTCAAGTAAGAGCTTTTTGTTGCAATTGAACTTGACATACGTTGTGAAGTCATTCCAGCTCCTTCGGCAACCATTTGCCACCACATTAAGAAGTTAATTAACAAACCATACCCTCATCTTCCTCAACATCTTCCGACCAGACACAAGTAACATCGCTTTCAACGCCACTATCAATCTTAAGGTCAACCTCGCTGATCCTGATCTCATCTAGCTTATTTTCTTCTATTCTATTTATCACCCTGTCCGTTCAAGCGAAGTGCTTATCAGTTGTCTTCTCCTTCGTATTTCGTGCTGGTATTCTAATTGAGTTGGAGTTTCCTTGAGCGAAGTTTATCATCACGAAGCTTGTTAGTTCTTTTGTGTCATCTGAATCGCACTAATCCACAGATACACACACCTGTGGAGATGTACCCAGTGGACTCGGCTGCATCGATTGAATCCACCTTTGTAGACGACCTTCCACATATCTCAGAGAACGCAGTAACTTGGTTTCAAGACTCTGCCTCTCAATCTATCTAAAGCCTCGACCTCCAACCTCACACTTGTATTTGGCACCGAAATATCAGCCTCGAACACCATGCCATCATAAAGGCAATTATCTACCTCTTCACCCCTTGGGCAATAGTGTATCTTCCTCCACCCTTGCTTTTCAAGGCGTTTCCATATTCGTAATCAGATAATTCGATCTAGTTGCGCAATATATTCAACAATCGTGCGCGGCAGAAACAATAACAGTATTTATGGCCATCGGTGCAGAGTATTTCAGAAGTTTTGAGACGGCGCAGGCGTGTTTGGGCATGCATGCGTCATCGTGATCTCATTTTGGAGGTGCGGGTGTACCAGAGTGATTGAATGGGGAACGTGGAGATGGTGTGATATGAGGGGAGAGCAGCGGGCGGACATTGGGATTGTGTAGTGATGTTTCAAAAATGTTTGTAGGTGTGGAAACGTTGGGAATGATGAATAATGTTGTATACAAAATGATGAGAACAGACGTTAGTAGAGTAGTGGAAAGGAAGACATTTGAACGTTGGAGTCCATGATTACTGATATCAGTGCCTTTTCAAAGTGTCAGGAGAGACTGAGAAAGTGGCTAGCATTAACAAGAACATTCGCTCCGACAACATCAACAATGTTCTGGTAAACTCGAGAAAGACACCCAGTTTCAATAATGAGAAAGCAGTAGACCTAAGCGATTTTGGTGGGAATCATTTCGACATTAATCCTCAACATCTAGGAAACAGCGCCCAAACACCTTGCCAATGCAATATTTTTTACTCTTTGCCCACCCGTCTATTGACCAATGTTACCTCTCTTGCCGCCTCTCTTACTCCTTGCAATATGTCCCTTCAGCACCTTACTGGTCTGCTTAAGACTTCTCTTCTGCTTGTACTTGGCCTTACCCAAGGTCATCATGAAGTTCTTCTTCCTTGACTTCTCTGCGTTCGTTGAACTCTTGCCCTCTGCATCCTTCTTACTTCTCCTAATGGCCTGAGTACTCTTGTGTTCGCCTCTCTCTCCCTTGCCTTCCCTAGCTAGCGCAACCATCTCCTCCTTTGTGCTCTTCCTCAACTTGGAGAAGCCTTCAATCTGATCGGCTGTCAAAGCGTCATCAATATGTCGTTGGGCAGCTTCCTTTTCTCGTAAAGTTTTGGATTTGCTTCCAACAATCTTCTTAACAGATGCTTGCATACGAAGTTCTTGAAGCTTAAGTAGATCAGCTGGCGTGAGAATCTTGGTTGTTGCAAGTTTCGAGATCTTCTGCTCCTCAACCTTGTCCTCATTCTCCTTCTCCTCATCCTTTGCTGCTGTGCCATTCTCTGATCCAGCGACCTTGTCAATTTTTGCCTTCTTAGGTGCAGGCTTTTCGTCCTCGCTATCGCTAATCTCGATTTCGACATCATCTTCCACATTGATCCATCCACCAGAGTCATCACTAGCATCAGATTCGGCATCCCAGTTCTCCCAGCCCCGAGCCTCTTCGGCTTCTTCATCCGTCTCCTCTTCCTCTTCATCCGTACCCAACTCTTCGGGCAAACCACGCTCAACTCGCTTCCGCTTCTTTTCTTCGGCTTTCCACTCTTCAAGCAATTCCAATCCTTCGATTCCACCAACTTCTTCCTCACCGAATCTTCGTTCCTTGATTGTACCAGCCTTGAGACCCATTGTAGCAGTCTTGCCTCTGTCACGCTTCTTGAGAAGATCTGCGCCAACCTCTCGGTATAAAGATAGAAGACCCTTGGCTGCCATCATCGTTCCCTTATCCTTACTCTTCCTATACATGATCAAATCTTGCAACAGAGTGTCGTTCATCGCCAAGGGTTGTCGGAAACATATTTCTCGAATAGCATTAAGACCAGCCGCTGCAACCTCGGATGCCGATGCCTCAGACACGAACTCGTTTGCAATCTTTTGAACGAGAGGTTCAAGAGCATCCGGAGGTACGAGATTGTGGGTTGCTTGTGCAAGACATGCCAAAAAGGTGGTGACCGAAGGTTGTCGAGGAGTGAGGTATTTAGTGAAGTACGAGTACAACGAGATGACAGTTAGCTTGTGAAGACCAATCAGCCGAGTGACCAATTGAAGTACAATCAGCTTCTGCTCCAGATTCAATTTCGATTTTGAGTTGTGTAAGTGTTTCGAGAATAGAGTCTCGGCGAAGCCTTGTGGATCGTGTAGCAGATGGAGAGCCGAGAAATTGAGTGGATGGGGGGCGTTCTTGGACTTCATCTTTTTCTGGACTTTCTTTGCAGCATCCTCCAGGACCTTCTTCTGTTTCCTCTTCTTCTTATTGATTCCAATCTGATGCTTGAGTTTGCCCATGTCGATACCTTCTTCGTCACTGCTCTCATCCTCCATCTCTTCTCTCTCCTTGTCGCCTCCCAAGAAGAATCTAACACCTCCTCCAATGACCTTTTCATTGTCTGCCAAACTCGCCTCCTTCATAATTTCGACAGTTTTGGCATCGGTCCAGATTTGTCTTTTCCACATCTCTCTTGTGATCTTTACAGCCCATATTCCTTTCTGCGAGGTTCGATCGGAGGTCAAGAGGTTGAATAGCGCGGTCTGAATGGTTTTATTAAGACGGTGATTGACAGCTTTCTGATTACTAGTCTTCAAGTCGGAAATAATCTTTGAGAACAGAAGACTTCGTAGAGTCTTGCTGGGCGTTTGGACCAAGATGGGAAAGAGAATATTAAGAAGTTCCGAAGAATCGATTATGTCCTTTCTCCTTAACAATACCAAACTTCCTACAATCTTCTCGCGCAGATCGTTTTCTAATTGCGCGTGATGCTGTGTTAAGATCTCTTTAAGATCTTTGGGGAATGTGGCCGTATCTTCGGGGAAGCAATCTGCGCAGTGTGCGACGAAGTCGATTAGGTTGCTGAACGAGATAATTCCCGCGGAGGTCGCGGTCGTCGGAGCAGACATGAAAATGTCGCGCTGGGATTGATATTGCCCATACTGATTCAAAAAGTCCTCGCTGTATGACCTGCAGAGTATAAGTTTCCAATTCGTAGTGGAATGGCAGAGGACTTACTTGGGATCGCGGCGGACCTTGTATTGAAGGGAAGATCTAGGCAGATAATTTTAGCAGTGATAAAGCTAGGACACAAACAACTTACAGATCTGCGTCTACCTTCTCCAATGCGCCAACTCTCTTCTTGACCATGTTGGCGATCGTTCCTGCAGCAAGATTGTGGAGTTGTAAATTTGTGCTTCTGGCGGTTGAGCTTTGCTCCTCCAAAAATATTTCTGCTATCGATTATCTTAGCGTCCCCAACCCCTGTTTTCTTTTTTAGAAGTTGACTAAGCACTCGGCTAAACGTTTGAGCGAGAGCGAGTATTGCTCCTCGGCTCGGGCATCAACGGCAATAGACAAATTAACGAGCAACAGGTATCAGAACCATTCATCACGAGAACTCAAAACGATCAAAATGAACCACAAATCACCCCAGAGTCTCCCCACAGTTCGTGGCATATACACGAATAGAACTGCTTGGGATACATTCCCACGCATTTCACGATGCATCACTGGTATAGCAATGCTAGCCTAAATATTAAATCCCACCTTCTCCTGCAGGATAATGGCCTGGCACAACTGCCAACGAACACTACATGAGGCGAACGGTCCAGCCATACCAACACTCGTCCCACCCACGCCCAGGGGTGGAGGACACCTCACAAGATTCGACGAAATGGTGGAATGTGTTTAACAGAAAAGAGTGTCTTTTCGAAATCCAATCACTTGATTAGGGCTGCGACACCCATCTGAGATGTAAGTGTGAGTCCTGCATATCTTGACGAGCTTCGGGCATCGAGGATTTCCTGTCAAGAAGGACGTCTCATTATTAAAGGAGAAAATTGATCGTGGTCGTCAAGAGGAAGAGATGGTCGTTGAAGACCTTTCACCGCCGTCAGGAATCGTTTTCGATGTCTCCAACTAGGATCCCTCGACGAGACGTTTCGAATTCTGTCAATTTCTTTCAGTCTGGCGAAGAGTCTTCTCCGAACTCGGCAATAGAAAAGAGTGATGAAACATCAGACGACATTGATTCGTCAATTGATCATGTCAGGTCTGCAGATGTCATTGTCGACGTCCCTCTAAGAGATGCTGAGAATTTACCAAGAGCTGCTGTTCTAGAACCACGGTTAGTCCCATTTATACGTCGTGGTCTTGTTTTCTTTAGTCCATGTACCTTTCGTTATAGGATGTATCCAGATTTCAGGAAGATTTTGAGGTTTTTGCAACCAACATTCCTCCATCCCACCAAGACTCCGAAAACACCTTCACACATATGAGAAGCAGGAAACTAACAAAAGACAGACATGCCACCTTAACAGTGACTCACACTCGATTAAGCTACGAGAAAACCATTCCTTTCGGCAACTCTTTTCAAACCACCACCTCCTCCATACCACCAGCCTACTACCTCACCTACTCAACCCCGGCAGCGCTCGCTGTAACCTACACGCCCAACCCAGGCACGCCTCGTAGCGCCGTGATCGGTATATCAATCGGTTGTGTCTTCGCTCTTCTCCTCCTGATCGGTGTATTATGGATTTACTGGCTTCGCTTGCATCAGCTGAAGAGAATGAGGAAGAGTAAGGGTAGCAGGAGGTCATCTCGAAAGTCGTCGCCTGCTGGTTCTTGTCCGTACTCTCTTTCTTTTCTGTTTCTATTCAATAAGAAGTTGGGAGGAGCTTCGAGGAACTGAGGAGAATTTTGAGCTGATGTTTTGGTTTGTGATATAGCTGCTCCGCCACCACCACCGCCACCTCCACCTGCTTAATTTTGGTTGATTGTGCTGCGCAGTTGTCGACTTATTTTCCGAAGCCCTCTCTATCTACAATCGTCACCTGAACGCAACGAAATTAGCCACCAGTAGCAAGCTCTCTACGCTTGATGATCTATATCACAGATTCATCTCCAGGCTAATATCCCTGATTCCCTCTTACTTCCCAGTACTCTCATGTTCACCTTAGCCTGTCCTTTTCATATATTTCATTTCATTTCATGTACGTATTAACCTTATGTCCAAATCTCTGCCTCCGTCTCTTCTTGAACTCAAAGGGGGGTTTTCTATTTCATTCGGCCTCTATTCCATTTTCAGGACGTTTTTTCACAACTTTCAAGAAGGGATTTTCACACGAAATGATAAAAGCGATACAGCATTTTGCAGGACAGGTCAGGTTCTTCAGATCAAACCAAACACAAAAAACAAACTTTAGCTTAGGACTCTAGGAGAGATAAGGAACAGGCTGCATTTATTATTTTCCTTCCCTTCAGATAAAATGGAGTTGATTTCACATTTTGTTTCACGATACAGTAAATGCACATGAAGTATAAGATTCACATGTCTTTAAAGCTCTCTACTCAATTCACTAAATACGTACCTAAGTATGTATTTATGCCGATATGCAAACATGCACTGTCTATCTTCACACCTCCCTCCACACTTCCATCATCACCTAAGCATTACCAACTCCCCTTCTCCTTTTCAATTCACTTCCTCCCACCCAAAAAGATGCCAAAGAATATTAAGCAATAAATCAAGCACCCTCAAAGACAATTCTACCTACAGTCCAACAGTCCAATGATCAATCGAGAATGATCCTAAGAAGACGAGGCTAATCTATATATGCAAGACAAACGAAACCCACTTCTTCCTTCCCTCCCAAATTAAACAAATGTATGTTCTTAAATGGCCTATAACTCACTCACTTACTTCCCCTTGACATCCTTGCCACCCTCCCCCCTCACCGGACTCTCCGCAAACCTAATCCCCCTCAACGGCCTCACCGCAGCCTCAGGCACCGTAATATCAGACGGCGTACCAACCTGCTCCACACTCCTCCTGGTCGCCGACCCATCACGCTGTCCACCCAACCCCAACGCAGCCTCTCTTCTCCTCCTCTCCGCCGCCGTCTCAGGATAATCACCCTCCCCATCATCACCTTCGTCCACGGATCTAGCACGCGAAGTACGACCTCTGGATCCAGAAGATGACGAGCCAGGTTGATCGTCGTATTCATCTTCTTCGCTATCGTTGTCTTCGACGCCCTTCATGGCTTTTTCTCTTCGCTTGCGCTCGGCTGCTGTTTCGGGCTCGTCGTCGTCGTAGCTTGATACTTTTCCTGCTGAGCGGCTGCCGGATGCGATGGGCGCGTCTTTCTTGCGGGAGAGTTGGATTGCGTTCTGCACGCTCTTTCTGCGTACGCGTTCATGTTCGCTGTCTGTTTCTTCTTCTGTTTCGTCTAGATCGGCGCCTTGAGGTCTGGAAGATGCCTTCGGCTTTGGTGGGTGCAAGCCTCGACTTCCAGTGTGAGGACTGGAGTCTCTGCTGTCCTTTTTAACCATCGCTTTGAGAGCTGGAGAGGCGTCGCTGTTCTTCACGACCTCTGCGCGAGCCTTGGGGTCAAGGCCTTGGATCTCACGGAGGAAATCATCTTTCGTCAAACGTCGACCTGCACCGCCGATGGTGAATCGAATGCGGCGGTCGTCATCCTCGGGGTCGTGATCTGCTTTCTCAGTTGAGTCGCCTTTGCCGCCCCATCCCCATGTACCCATCCGAGCGAGACCTTGGCGGACAGCTGATGCAGGAGCCTCATTTGATGTAGTTCCCTCTTTACCAGCTTCGGTATCAGGCTCTTTGCGACCTCCGACTAGACCACCGGTCAAGCCAGTCGCAAGGCCAGCCCAGGTCGACAATTTCCTAGGAGCACCTCCACCGGGTCGAGAGCTCTCGCCTTCCTTTGCTTTGGATGATGGAAGCTCGTACGTTTTGACGACCTCGCCATCTTCGTCTTCAACAATAATCTTAAATGGTCAGCGGCGACAATTACTGAGGTGCAACAAAAACTTACGGTATTGCCAATTTGGTAAGCGAGAGCAGGACCTCGCTTTCGAAGAGGAAGATTATGTGGATTCTCATCGTCATCTCTGTGTCTCCAAACATCCAACTTCTTCTTCAGACTCTTGTAGTTCATGTAGTCTACAATCTCTTCCTTCTTCTGATCATCTGTCTTGCCTTCCAAGCCTGTCTTCTTCTCCTTGTTCTTAGGCGCGGGCTCCTTTTCTTTGTCACCATGGTTTGTGTCAGTCCTGATGACATCACCGTCCTCATTCTCGATGATAATGTCGTCGCCTTCTGTGTAGACCTCTCTCCTGTTTGGGTATCTATCAGCCTTGGAGCCATGCTCCTCAGCTGCCTCGTCACGGGAGTCCCTGTGCATAATTTCTTGCATCTCTGGATCTCGCTGGACTTCTCCAAGCTCGTTCTCTCCCTTTTCATTGTACTCTTCTTTCTCGTTCTGAGGCGAGTCCTCAGGTGTCAGAGTATCGGACGTATCTTCCCGAACAGGACGGCGTTGGGGAAAGATGGCTGAATCGCTAATAGGGCCACCCAGACGTTCCTCTTGAGACTTCTTCTTGCGGCGGCGAGGAATCAGAGATGAAGAGCGTCTTCCAGTCTTTCCTGTGTCTTCTTCCTTTTGCCTGCGAAGAAACTCGCGAGGCATACCTGTTGGCGGCAAACTTCCAGGTGGAAGATCAAGATCGTTGTCATTATTCTCAGAGTTGACAGACTTGGCTTGGGACTTGGATGTGGTGGTGATTCTAGGGAGTCGATTCATCCAAGAAGGTCCATCTTCGTGGGCTGTGGTGTATGACATGGTGAGGGTGAGAGTATTAATATGTTTTCCAAGTGTAAAAACGGCAATAGATGACCCATGAATGATGATGGAAACCACCACCAACCAGACTGTAACAGGCCAGATCGTAGCAACCACTATATAATTTTCGGCTTCTGGGTCTGGATATTCAGCAAGTGGAGTCGTAGAGCCAGTTTGAAGCTCAGCTCTAGCTAGAATAGCAATGAAGATTGCTCCGACACCAATAGGTCCAAAGTGACCGGCAAAGAGAGCCTCTCGCCATGTTTTGATATCAGGTATAAGCGGTTTCAGCATCAACATAATCGGTATTCTTCGGAACAAAAGGACGAAGATGGCGATAACAACAAGTCTCCATACGGTGGTACCAAGCTCAGGCGAGTCGAATTGACTCCACGGAATAATGGTTCCCAGATAGACGAAATATGCCAAATTGATGAGCAAATCAATAACGTTGGAAACGTGAGATTCCTCAGTCTTTTGCGTGAACCATCCGTCATTGGAGAAACCGATTCCAGCAGCGAAGCCGACCAGCAGATCATCTACACCGAGAATGCTTCCCGAACCAGCACAGAAGAGAGCCAAGACAAAGTAGAAGACCAAAAAACTCTCTCGGTCTACTAGATCGTGCTTCTCGGCATACTTGATTCCGTGACGACCAATATAGCCAATCATGAAGCCGTAGAATGCGCCAAAAACACACTCGTACAAAATGGAGACGACGATCCAGTGGAATGCGACTTCGTTAGGGTGATGTCGATAGTGAATGAGGTACAAAGCCAAGTAGATGAATGGGAAAGCCATGCCATCGTTGCATCCGGACTCCGCAGAGAGCAGATCTCTCAAATGCTTTGGAACTCGTTTCGCGAACTTTCCCTTTCCCACAACCGAACTTGCCAGGACAGGATCCGTTGCAGTGACACATGCTGACACGCAGAGACTCTCGAGCCAGGTGAGCGGCAGAATCATCCACCAGATGAACAGACTGGTAACCAACCAGCCAAAGGTCATGACGGGGATCAACAAGAAAATCACACTCCTCCAATGCTTCTCCATGTAGTATTTCGGCAATTCGACACCGACGGCAAAACATTGTACAACCAGGACGATTCGCGAGAATTCGAGGGTGATTTGATCGGTATTTCCCCATTCCAGGGGGTTGATGAGGTCTGCCCCGACGGGCCCAAAGATGATTCCGCAGATGGTGGCCACGGTTGCTTCACCAATGTACAGGCGCTCCTTGATGAAGGAGGAACACAGCATGAACAGCGACGTGAAGCCGCCGAGGATGATGTAGACCAGATGCGGTCGATTGATAGACAAGTGATCCCAAGCCATCTTGACGAGTTGCACTCTGCTTGGCAGATGCTTGTGTGCAACTTGTGCACTCTTGTGTCGTCTTGCAGAGCTTGTGTTGGGTTGGCGAACACTTGGAGTGGAGGATTCTCAGAGCAATTGTGGGCTTCGAGATCGAGATCTAGATCTGGCGGCCGGTTGTGCAAGCTTTCAAGGCAATGCTCGTACGATGCCAATAATAAGGGTGTAGATGCCCCAGTCGGTCGACTCGGTCAAGAGAATTGTGTGGTTTCGTAGCATTCAGAAGCTGGTTGCGCCCAGTCGCCGCTCCAAATCTTTTCGGTTTCTTGGGGTTGAGTGGCGATAGCGAGTCGAGGAGAATCGGGGATCAGATAACACAATTGAATGTGCGCTGATTTGATTCTCAACAGAGTTGCAAAGCTACGAGCAACGTTGAGACGGTCGAGAAACAAAGTCCAGAGCAGAGCAGCAAGATACCAAGATATGGGTCAAGAGAAGGGTAAAAGAGGGACATGAGAAGTTGTAGGAAAAGCTGGCAGGAAGAAAGTTCCGAGTCTTTCTCTCCTCCATTTCTGGAGGAATGACGGCAACCGATTGGCGTGGGCAGCTGCCAGCCAAGCGACGCCTAGCACTTGGGACGCTTGGGATCTCTTGGGAACAATGTCGATTCAGCAGATTAATCACAACGCCATAATTGGCACGGGCAAAGCACACAGTAATCGCTATGGCACGCTATGGCATGTAAACAACGAATGACGTTGGACGTTGCATCGGGGAGTAGACAACTCCATCACCAAACCACATCAGACGCGGCTCTTCACCTATCACGAGTGCAGCAATTTACTAGTCTGCATGCTCTGTATGCACTGCAAACCATTTGGGAGCCAGAAATCAAAAACTTGGGGCGCCAGGGAAAGGTGGAAAAGGCGGGTAAAGTCAGTTGAAAGTGCCGAGCGATAGGGAAAAGTCGCGTCAAATTGATCTAGATTCAAGACTGCCGGAAGCGAGGGCTGTGTCAACAAACCATTGAACCCACGTTTGCAACAGCTAAAGACGAAGGATATGCAGTGTTAAGGAAAGAACATCTATACGAGGCTTGCTGGGGGAGCTTGGTTAGAACAGAGTCCGGGTCGCATGAACCAAACAAACAAACAAACAAACAAACAAACATGAGATGAGAATAAGATGGGATCAGATGACTAGTCGCAGGAGGAGCTGTCATGTCTAGAAACGAAGGTTGCGATGCAAAATAACATAACAATTCATGCAGGGAGCTCCAGTAATACTTGTAATAGAATTTTCCACCTTCATAAATCTATGTCAAGGTTGAGCTTCCAACCTCACTTCACCTCCCTCGGCTGGGAGTCCAGACTACGGTGATGTAACCTTATCAACAAAAGCAAGCCTCAATAATTTCCACAACACATGTTAAGCCAACAAAAACGTATCCTACTTCTTATCATCTCTTCTATGAAAACTTTCACATCTCTCCAATTGACAACAAAATCTTCTTCCAGCAGGCCTCAAATTTGTGAACAAACCCCCACCACACACCACGCTGAAAGAAAAATGGTCTCCCCGATCCGAAATACTTTTTGCCAGTATTTTAGTGGGATCTCAGTTATGCTTCGTACATGGAATAAATAATGCATATTTTCTGTCTGTGCTGTTTACCACAATGCTCCTCTTTTCCGAGTAAACTTGAAAGATAAGTTGCTATTTATCCCGGTTTTCGTGGAAATTTCTAGACGCCGCACAGACGGCGAATATGCAAAAATTACCCCAAGTACTAATTTGCGCGTGGGGGAAGCGAAAGTCTTTTTTTGCAGTCACCTTGTACACTTGTTTATGATAGGTAGGTATGGATGGAAATTCATAGCGAGGAGGAAATGTTGTCATAAATTACATTTCAAAACTGTTTCTCGTCGCCTATTTTTTCCTAGCAAACTAACTCCCCGCCTTAAGTACCTACCTACCATGCAAATGCAAATGTAATAGCAAACCATCCATTCGCCAATCCTTCCTTTTCTTCCCATTTGTAAATAGTGCCAATTCGATTGACACATGTAAAAGCCCTACGCCTACTGCACCATTTGCTCCACAGCAGCAGCCCAACTCTCGCACCCAGTCCTGCGCACGTCCACCACATTCAGTATATCCCCAAAATATCTCCCTCGACGTGTAGAGCTTCTCGCGCCTCCTTCTAGGGCAGCGTTGGCCGCTCTCGTCGTCCTTATTTTCTTTCTTGGTCCGCCGGCGCTTCCAGTTCCTCCTTCGCTTAACAGGTTACTCATTTCTAACCTCTGATTCGCTAATCGTTGATCGTATGCCTCTATCCCTCGGACGTATGGTGCAATGTCGAGAGTGATGATGGTGATTGTGCGGTCGAATACTGATGGCTCAAAAGGAGAAGGTACACTGGGAGGCCAGGAAGGGTATGAGATTGGATCAAATGCAATGCTGAAGTGCTGTCGTTTCAGAAAATGGGTTGTTGGCGGACTAGTGATGAGGTCAACAATATCTTCTTCACTCATTGGAGGCAACTTTTGCAAGTTCTGGCATGAGTTGAGCAGTTGACGAGCCTGGGATCGGAGATAGATAGACATGTCCTTGCCGAGAGTTTGATAAACCTCAAGTGGCGATGCGTGGATAAACTTTCGTCCCAAGATGTTGTCCTCCAACACTTTTTCGGTAAGCAGAGGAAGGGATGTATCGAGTTCGACCCGATTCCCTGATGTGAACGTCGATGCTGAACAGATGTCGGAAACGCTCATGTATTCTGCAAAGTCATCAAATGCTTCCAGAGCAGAGAGATCTTTTGAAGGAGTGTACGAGCCTGCCCAGTCATTGATTGGTGCATGCGTGTGCCAGTCTCCAGCATCTAAGTTCCATCCATCCCAAAGCTCATGAAGCACTTCCTCCTCAAGACTCAGGGATTCCATTCCACTAGCAAGGAAATCCCCAGAGACGAATCCCATTCCTGTGTGATACGTATTCTCACTAACAACGCGGATTTTGTTACCATGAGAATCCAGGTCTTTTCCAGGATAGCGACGATAGTACCAGTCACCACCATGTTTCTGATCGCCAACACCGAACTGACACCAGAAATTCATTTCGTTGATTGAGGCTCGCAGATCATTATTTCGGCTCTCGTAAAGAGTTTTGATGGCTTCGCGTTGTAGAACATGACCCTCGCTAGCAGCTATGAGAAGCATGTGGTCAGCAGCGAGGTCGACAGGCGGTGGATGAAATCGTAAGATAGCGTGCAAAGCGCTGTCGAGATCCCAAACGAAAGATTCGTCGTTACAGGTGATGATAATAGGCCGTTTGGATGAGATTATCAAATTGATAACGGTTTGCCAAAAACTTTTGTCCTCCTCATAAAGAACATCTACTTCCTCTATCAAAATCAGGGATTGTTTCTGCTCCTTTGGTGGAGCTTTGACGGCAGACATATCTTTTGACTTCTCAACTTTGGTTGCGGGAGGTGGCTTCGGAATCTGTGCTTTTGGTTCAGTAACCACTTTGGGCTTAAAGAATGAGTTCATCGTTCCTTGCCGACCACTTTGAATGTCCTCGGCTAACGCTTGTTCGATTCGTTGGTCATCGTCTCCTGGCTGCAGAGCGCTCAGGTTCTGTCTCTGCACTTGATGATTTTTCGTCATGTCACCAACCTTCTCCAATATATCCTTGCCACTTCGTCTACTGCTCGAGTTGATCTCGAATACTTCGAAACCGAGTTCTTTGGCAACAGCGTAAACAGTAGCGGTCTTACCACAGCCATGGGGCCCGCTCATAAGAACCGAGTTTCTCAATTTCTTACCATCTTTTCCTCTGGAAGGCCTGACCACTGTCTTTCTGGTTGATTGATTCCTTTGTAAGGAGGCATTCTCTTCTGGCTCCGAGAGTTCATCAAGGTTCGATTCTGCATCATCAGAAACAATGAAGTCATCATCACGTTTCTTTCCTTTGCGTTTTCGTTTTCCAGTAGGCTCAGGCGTCCCAGGCTTTGCTTTGGAACTTCCTAGACTGCCTTCGACAGCATTGACTGTCAAAGTCTGGAGCCATTCTTTCAGCAGGAAAGCTTCTCGCCCGTTTTGGAGAACTTCCATCGCAGATTGAGGAGAATATTTGTGCGTCCATGCGTGTGCTTCGAAAGTAGCATTATCATACGCAGACATTAGAGAAGGAATTGCATCATAACGCTTCTTTAGAGCAGGATGAATGATATTGCGGGTATGTCCAGCATATGGTAGATCATCGTCGCTTGAATCTTCGGAATCCTGACTGGCTTTGAGGGGCGCAAGTAATTGTCTCCGAACACGCCTTTGTATTTTCTTCCCGCTCTCTAGATGTTTTTCTGGGATTCGAAGACATTGAGGAAGAGCTGGGTAGTCATTGAAATTGACCTCTTGTACTTCTTTCAAAACTTCTTTGATGTGCAAGCTATCTGCAATTGAACACAGAAGGTGCTCTTGGTGAGAAATTTGTGTTGATGTAGACTTTGACTTGCGAGGCTTTGAAACAATTGGCGATTCGTCCATGGTGATTTGACTTTCCTCATGCTGATCGTAGCCACGAACGTGAATCATGCCTTGCCATGGCCACGCAGGTTCAAGCGCCCCAGGAATTTTCACTTTCTTGGTCGGTGCTCCAAAACCGATAAAATTGTTTGTGTTCGGTCGCACTACAAATTGTTCTTTGGGAATTATAGGGCCAGTAAGGTCTATTATCGAAGATTTCTTGGGTGCTGGCTTTTGAGTAATTTCCTGCTTCTGCTTGATGGCACTTTTGCCCGCGAAGAGCGGATGTAAATTCTTCAGTGGCTTCGCTGCAACTTTGACAGGCTTTTGAGGTGTCGGGGCCTTGATCCTGATCGGTATCGTCGTAGAGCCGTCCAGAATCTGGTCGATCCGTTGACCGATGGAAGCTGGTAGTGAATAATCGGAACCATAGTGGATGGTAACGATTTTGGTGTCTCTTTTCTTCGTTTTGGTGCCCTTTTCCTTCACGGCGGCAGCTTTCTTTGCAGGAGGAGACCCAATCGTGCCAGTCTTAGGATTAAACTTGAGGAGCTTTCTAGGCCTATCTTGTATATGGGCGTCTGGCATGTTCGAGTGGAGTAGAGAACCCTGGTTAATACCGGGAGCATCTGCGGAAAGTCCAAGTCCGGAACCACTCTCCATCTCATCATCGATCACAATGATCGCAGGCTTCTTCTTTGGTCTCCCAACTTTTCTTGGAACAGCCGCTGAAGACTCGGTCCTGTCGTTGGGATCTGTCGTGATCGTATGTTCCTCCATTGGTGGCACGAAACCATAGAATACCGCAGCAGATTCCCTTCCTGACCTTCTTGGCTGTGAAGCACTCTCGCCCGTTGGTGCTCCCGAAGTCTCTCGGAGTGGCGAAACTGTTTTCCTTCTCTTGCGTCTTCCTTCATTTGTGTCTATATCCATAACATCCTGACCCGCTTGACTTGATGTTTCCGAGCTACATGGATTCTCAGATGAGAATAATGATTCGCCTTCACTTTGTGAAGGAGTCAATTTTCTTGACTTCTCCTCCACCTTGCCACTTTTCATCGAGAGATTCGACGGCATGCTAGCCAGGGGTATCGAGGGAGTTCGAACATCGCCTTGGTCATCGGGAGAATCCTGGGGTTCTGCGGAGACCTTGTATTAATACTTGAGATTGACATCTCAAAATCAAACTTACTTGAAGGCTTCTGGAATAAAGCATAGACAGGTTTTCGGTCCTGGTTCAAATCCCCAGTCATCATTACAGCCAAAGCCGCCATTCGTTTTTGGCAGATGGTGGATATCGAATGCTTTTGGTAGAACGCGAGGGTATCGCGTCACTACAATGCTCGAATTGATGGAAGCATCGCCTGCAAAGTGTTGTGAAGGTTACGTGCCCCTGCTTATCAGATTTGGGTAGTAAGGTGAAGTTCAGAAGGTTAAGTTATGTAGTAGGGAAAGAAAAACCAGCAGTTTTTTGAGGTTGAAAGTCAACGGTAATTGACTTGCTAAATCAATTGAGATTTGGAGTTCGCGTTGTCGCGACTGGGAAACGCAAGTGGTTTTCCCACACGTGATGGGATTGAGCGCGTATGGGGTTGCCGGCCACCGTATTGATGTGCAGCTCTTAGTGGGCAGCCGTAGCAGTGCATGGATATCGTGAACTTTTTGGCTTGCCAGAATCTTTTTTTTGATAACGACTTGCGCACAGCTCCAAAACAAGAACAACTCGCAATTATGTCATCCAAATTCTCTTTACAGAATCCCTATGTGGTCGCCGCATTACCGCGACCTGTAGATCAGAAAAAAGGTCGATATGTCGTAGGCGAGGTCTACGGTGGGCTGCCTGGCTCGAAAAAGAGAAAGAGAGCAGAGGTTGCGGTGGGCATTGATGGAGAGGGAGTGAACTTGTATGATGTGAGTGCAAGAATTGCGTGGCAGATAATTCCAGACTGTACATCGTTTCTAACTATTCCTTTCCTTCTAGATTGCTTCTTCTCGCCTGATCACATCGTATGCGCTGCCTCCACAATCAACATTTACCTGCCCGCCTGCTTCGACCCGAACAAAAACTTCCAAGGGTAAAATCGAGCGACGAACCTATGTTTCCACCATTGGAACTCAAGCGCAGGTAGCTCTCTTTTCTGATTCGTCCGAAGGGCCAGCTACTTCGAAATCGACTACCGTCACTCAGAATGTAGCAAATTCTACTAAGCCTGTCGTTTTCCTTGGAACCATAACAGCGGCACGAGGAACCGGAGTCTCAGAGGATACTTTCGACCTCATTGCCGTGAAGGAAAATGGCGAGATACAGTGCTACAATGGAGAGACATTATCACAGAAATGGACATCGCCAGCATCAGCATTGACTCGGGAAACGTTAGATATTGCAGATGTCACAGTCGAGTTTGCGCAGCTCACCAACGCATACTCGGCTGGCCAAGGGATCTTAAAAAGCCGACAGGATGTACTGGCAATCTTTCCCGAAGAGATCTCGGAAGACGAGTTCAATCCGGAACTACTTGTTCTTCTCACCAAGTCTGGGGAGAAGCGCGCACTTCATGTTGTATCGATGCCTCGACGATCTGGCCCACAACCGGACAACACGAAACAATCCGTTGAGTCTTTACTTACTGTAGCTCTGCCTAAAGAATCGTGGTCCGCAGAGAAGTCATCATTCAGCTTACAGGTTTCCACTGGCATTCTCCAACAACTTTCGGGCAAGTCCCTCTACATCTTTGACCTTACCGAAACCCTCCCCAAAGCAGCGTCTACACTCATTACGAATGGAGCTAGATCTTTCCTGCGACTTTCAAGCACATCGGTTATGCTTGCGAATGACTCTTCTATCACTGTTGTTAATCCAAAATATCAATCGATATTGGCCACAGTCGATCTGAACGACTCGTCCGATTCTCTTAAGCGAAAACGAGAGACCGCAGACTCACTTGCAAGTTGCGATTTTGTTGCATTTTTCCCAAAATTAGGTTCTGCTGTTGCCATCTCAGGTAGCAACCTCATCGCAGTTCAAATCGAAGGCCAAACAGACAGACAAGGTCGACCGCGCCCTGCAGGTCTTCTAATCGATTCCTTGGGCTGCTCGATTCCAGGACAGTCTCGAGTTGTTCGCGCGAAGCGAGTCAAGACGGCTGTCGATTACGATTTGAAGACCATGGACTTGAAGACGTTTGGGTCTATCGGTAACACGCAGACAGCTTTTGCGGCACAAGTTACAGATCTTAACACTGCTGCATCCAAAGACGATGCTGATATGTTCGACTCTCTAATGTCGAGTAAATCAGGGCTGGATTTGTCCTTCGAGAAATCAACGGATAAGTCCCAAACCTCGAAACCTTCACCCGTCATTGATCAACGCTGGATCATGTATGCGTTGAGTAAGATATTCAAATTTTCAGAAGATACCGAAGCCCCCAAACTGTCCATTGTGTTCTACCCACCAAAGACTTTTACCTGGCTACTTGCAAATGGATACATGACTGTTACCAATGTTGAGATGGCCTTGAGAAAGAAGACCACACCGTTAGGCCTTCTACTCAAGCCAGGTCAGTTAGTTGATGCTTTGATTGACTTTGACACCGATATGGATCTTCTGCTTGTTCTCGTGTCTGAGAACCACCTTGATGCGGCCGAACTTCTCCACGCTATTCGACGTATTATGGACAGCCTGGGACTTTTCGGTCCCAACACCACCACTGCACAAGCTCTGTTGACCAATGGCGATGACCTTGATTTAGAGAATGTGGATGCGGAAGAGCAGATTATGAGATTGGAAGCCGAGGCTGAAAACGACCTAGCCATGGCTGAATATCAACTCGGCTCTGGATCTAGTGTACGAGGACAAGCATTGAGCGTCTCGCTATCGAAATTATACACCTGCCCAAACTCGGCCATCATTTACGCGATCCAGACATCATTCAATGCAAACGAAACTATCTCTCTCATCTACCTACTCCGATATGAGCTTGCACGAGGTGCTTGGACCACAAGGTATATGAATGATGATGATGAGAGCATTGTCAACGAAGATGCAGAGATTCCGAACCACGCCATTGTTCTTATTGCTAGTCTACTTAACAACTGCATAGACGCTATTGGAGCAGGTGGATGGTTGACAGGCGAGTCAAGACTGGTCAGCGGAGATCCGTTCGAAGCCGAGGAACTGATTGCCAGCCTCAAGCTAGAGGTTGGCGCGGCTCTCGAAGGGATCGAGGAAGTCAAGTTCTTGGGGGGGCTGATATCCGAAATGGTACGGTATGGAGATCTGGTTGAAAGATCTCTCGAACAGATCTCAGGTGACGCCCAAGCGGCTCTGGAGGGCAAGCGAAAAGCGCACGCACACCCAGTTGTCGTACCATTGGGCGAGCAGGAGAGGATGTTGCCTCTGGGGCTGAAAGCCGAACATTTCGTCTCGGCGCACAGAGTTGGAGCCGGAGGCGAGATCAAGGCCCGTAGCTACCGTGATATTGGGTATTTGAAGAGCAAGAAAGTGGGGAAGTACACACTGGAGAAGATCAATGTGTGAGCTGGGAGCAAGGCTGGATTACTGGATTGCGGGACTGGATAATAAGATGGAATCACATTCACGCCGATCGATTGCAGGAAAGCGTATGTAGGAGAGAATGAAAAGAAAGTATGAATGCCACACCCACCAACCGGCAGAGACAACATTCTCAATCCCATCGTCTTATTTGTTGTTGCCTCTTTGTAGCCTCTTTGTAGCCTCACTCTCCCCTCCCTTTGATGTCGCAGAGAACGAGGCGTGGGATGAGGCTGACTTGCCCCGTTGCTGGTTCGATCACACCGAAGACCGAGTACAGCAACGTGCAGCGTTGGTGTCAGTTGGTGTCAGTTGGTGTCATGCAGAGGAAGGATGGAAAGGACGGAAAGGATGGAATTGTATACTCCGTAGTATCCACTGCGCCACGGAGTTCACAATCTCGATGTTCTACGGGCAGCACCAGCGAGCTCTGTGCGCGGAATCAGATCCCTGCCCGCCCCTCCATCTTCCCAACGCTGCATCCCCATACGTCACAGCAGCCCACCCACACTCTGCGAACGCTCTCCTCTCAACGGCTCTCTCGCCTCTCCAGGCTGCCGTGTTTTCTCTCCCTTTCGCATCTCCATATTATATTGTATATGCCATTGTACCCAGTCGTTTGTTATGATTTCTCTGCTTCCTTCTTCGCTATCCTCGCAAGCATATATGCTGTCTACAGATTGAACATACGCGCTTCGCAAGACTACTTCCTACAGCATAGCGGGGTCTAATTTAGCCATTCGTCGTGTGTCCTCGATACGAGCGAGAAACTAGAAAGTGCATCATCGATCCCACCAGTGTGGCCAACAACAATCCCCCCTTTCCTGAAGTCAAAATCTCCGCTTTGAGGGAAGCGCTTTTGCGCCAGATCATGAACTTTGAACGACAGAAATTCGTTTTGAACAGTTTTGTCAGATATACATTGCGATGAGTTTCGGCACTTCCGCTGCAGATATCAACGCCATCCGGACTTACTGCAAAGCGCTGTATCGCAAATGCAGAGATGCTCGCGGGTGCGTGGATAACCTTCTACTTTTCCCAATCTCTATTCTCTCGTTTCGAGCAGTCCCACTGACGATATATCAAAAACAGTGACTACGACGAAATCTCCCACGAAGTCCGCGCCCTCCACACAGTCCTACGACAGCTTTCGCATTCCCGCCATGACCAACCACAGCGTCAAACTGTAGCACCCATCCTCGCCGATTGCAATGCCACGTTGCACAAACTCGATGGACTGATCGCTAAG
>JBAMDN010000973.1:0-29616 GCA_037074945.1 Tetracladium marchalianum
AGCGACAACGACAGAGCGCAAGTGGCTCTAAGCTCTCCTTTTTGAAACCGATCGATTGATTTGCCTTTTGCGTTTTCTATCCTTTACTAATACACCTAATTGATCGCAGCAAACATGTCTGTACGAGGTATGAGGCTGCACCTCCTCACTCACGTCTAGCTTCTACGTGTCTAACATATATGCAGTGGTCGCAAGAATTCGACCTCTTCTCGGCAAGGATACCGAGCTGGACAAGGACATTATTGTACGCGCGGAATCAAGTCAGGAGGGAAAGCCAGCAAATGTGGTGCGGATACCCAATCCGAAAAATCCGGCAGAGGAGTTTAGCTTCACATTCAATGGCGTTTATGATATGGAGACGACTCAAGAGACATTGTTCACCAGCGAAGGTAAGCATTCTGCATTTTTTTTTAGAGGCGTCTATTGACCAAGGTGGGATTAGTTGCACCACATTTGAAAGCTCTCTTCCAAGGCCTGGATGTGACGATTTTTGCTTACGGCGTTACTGGTACGGGAAAGACACACACAATGCGAGGAGGACTGAAGCTAGCGGACAGAGGAGTTATCCCACGTCTATTGAGTGGCGTTTACCGCCGTGGTAAGAAGATCACGAAGGATTCCGAGGGCCAAACAGTCGTCTCAGTAGCATTGAGCTACTATGAGATATACAACGATAAGGTGTTTGATCTGTTCGAGGCACCGGAGAAGCGTTCTATGGCTGGTTTGCCTCTGCGCGAGAAGGATGGAAAGACCATTGTGGTGGGACTATCTGAGCGCGTCTGCGATGATTTGAAGGAATTCGACAAACTGTATATCGAGGCGAACAACAACCGGAGTACTGCAGGCACGAAATTAAATGCGGAATCCAGTCGGTCACACGCGATTCTGAGAGTCAAGGTCACGCAAACCAATGGGGATGAGGTTCTTGTCTCTACTGCGTCCGCAATCGATCTTGCCGGTTCAGAAGACAATCGACGAACTGAGAATGGAAAGGAGAGAATGGTCGAGTCTGCGAGTATCAACAAAAGTTTGTTTGTGCTCAGCTCGTGTATTGATGCAATTGGACGAGGGGACAAGAGAATTCCCTACCGAGAGTCGAAGATGACTAGAATCTTGAGTCTCGGTCAGAACAATGGAATCACTGTACGTGCTAGAATCCCATTTGACTATCAGCTAGATACTTGAGGGACGGTTGCTAACAATAACTTGTTTCAGATCATGATTCTAAATTTGGCACCGTTGCGATCATATCACTTGGATACGCTTTCCTCACTGAATGTGAGTTCGCGAGCAAAACGAATCGAAGTGAGAGAAATCGAGAATGAAGTGGTTTTCAAGCAACAACCCAAGAAATCTAGTTCATCCATTCCTGGAACCGCCATGCAGAGACAACCACTGCGACCACTGGCGAATGCGCACAACACACAAGTGAACAGTGGGAAGGAAAACGTGGTAGACAAGAAGCCCAAGATGTTCTCAGTGTACAGTGATTCCAGACCAGCTCCGAAGGTCTCCAATGTCTCGGTCCCACGAACTACAACTGTGACACAGAAACGGCCAACTGAAACGACTACCTCACGACCAACGAAGGTTGTCCGCCCAAATCCAATCTCATCAAGACCCGTACCTGGAATGTCTGCGGCGAGCATTGAGGAGCTGGTAGAGAGAAAGGTCAATGAAGCGTTGGCAAATCGAGCTCTAGAGCAACCTGCCGCCAATCCACCCAATGAGATCAGCGAGGCGGTTCAGAAGCGATTAGAGGCATTGGAGAGAAAGCTCGAGAGCGGAGAGACTGATGAAGCCAAAGCAGAGGGTCTTCGATATCTACTCATGGCTAGGCAGCATAAGGAGCGAGGGGAAGATGCCAGTGCAATGAGAATGTATGAGCTTGCAGTTCCATTCTTCCCAGGTCAGCAGAAGTTGCAACTAAAGATCGACAATCTACGAGCAAAGATCCAGGCAAAGAAAATTGAATTTGCTGCGAATATCTCGGCAGAGACTGTCAAGGAATCACACAAGAGCCTTGCAACAGCACCAATTCGTCAATTGCCTACCCCACAAACCTCGTTTGAAGATGATGAGCCAATTGTTGAGCAGCAAGAACCAAAACGCAAGGTCTACTGTGAGAACAGCTCGGACACCTTTGAAGATGAACCAGTGGGCAAGCAACGACAAGGTAAGCGCAAGGCAGCCGACTCAGACGATGAATACAATGGCTCAGTGATCATGGAGAATGGCGAGCAGGACGATAGCTTCTCCTACCTCCCTGCCAGAGCCAAGAAACCCAAGACCAAATCAACAAAGTCGAAGTCAGTATTGAAGGTATTTGCCGACGAGCCAGAGACCCACTCTGAGCATGCCACTCCTCGAACAAAACACCTGCTTGACATCGTCAACTCGCGAGATGTTGCCTTAATCAGAGGATTAACTGGCGTGGGACCGAAGAAAGCTAAGGACCTGGTTGAGTACTTGGACTTGCAGAACAAGGATGATGGTGGAAATTTGGTCTCGCTTGCACAGTTGGTTGCTGTTCCTGGTCTGGGAAGTAAGACTGTTGAGAGAGCTTATGAGGGTCTCTTGCTTGGTTAGAGTTGTGTAGCGTATGGCGTACAGCTAATTGCTTTGATTGCACTTGTTTGTACATATTTTTGGATGGGGAGGGGCGTTGCATTGGGGATGGAGTTGTTATTGTGTTCTGGATGTCCCTTTGAGATAAGTGGGAGTTTACTGGTGGTAGGAGCATGCATTCTTGAATTTTGATAGCAGTAGTTTACTCCGCATAGGGAGTTTTTGAACATATTTTTGAGCATCTTGATGGGCTTGATTCTTCTTGCGATCTTCTTTGTGTCTCGTGGTTCAGTTGAGATATGTATGGTTGTCGTTGCGTAGGTTCTTATACTCCAGAAAATTCGAAGAGCGAGTTCTTCATGACAGAAACATTTCGATATCAAGGTTGTCCTCATGCTTGTCGTCACCCTGTCATGGCAGGTAAAACCGCAGGCTAATCATCATATGTTTGTTCATCCACCCTATCCACATGCTTTAGTCAATCGTGCAGCCTCTCGATCGAAGAAATTCACTTCACCATCACTTCACCTCTCACCACAACATGTTCTTGTTGCACGTCACCACTATATTTTATGGGTCCAGAATTTTGTACGCTAGCGACTGCGCTGGCGAGTCGACTATCGTGTGGAGATATCCTATCATCGATACGTTTCACGTCACTGTCTTTTCACTATTGCCACATTTCACTCTTATGATAGCACAAGTTTGTGGCACGCCACCTCTATTTTTCATGGGTCACATCACATATACGCTAGCAAAGAGCATAGGCAGAGGGGAGGTTCTCAGGGATTGATTCTTTGGCTTAATTTGATGTGTGTGCGGGAGAGATTGAGGAAGGTGCTGGCTGCACCGTATACTGTAATTACATCGTTCACACATCTATCGAGGACCTGCCTATTGCTCCATCATACCGGTCAGTCATCAAGCGTCTTGAGCACAAATTTGTATGTTATGAGTAACTTCTGTTGTCTAAGGGTTATATATACATTTATCTGACCGCAAGTTAACGAATGATATCGATCGACAGATCTAAATTCGTTTGCTTCATTTTCCGTTCAAGAATCAAGACATAGAAGATAGATGGATAATTCAGACATTTGAGCGTTGTGTGCCCAACAGGCAACAGATATGAATGACAAAACGTAATTTTTTTATGTTCATGTAACTATAACTATATTTGTATACGTAACCTAAAATTCCCATCTTGATGACAATCCCCCAATTCAAAAGAGTATCAAACATCAAGCACACGCAGGGAAGTAAGCAAGCAAGCTCACTTCTGCTCTAAAATTCCTTCCTTATCTTCCTCCCCAACCCAAAGAACCCAGCAAAGCCATTGAGAATGGAACGTAAGCAACGGTGTACCGAAAACGCCAACAAAGCCGAAGCCGAAGCCAAAACAATCATCCTTCATAAACACACGTAGTCAATAGTAAATGAGTGCACGCCGCGGAGGGGGAAAAAAGTATTGTTGGATGCCACACAAATCTCATGAAAACAACCAGGACCAAACACAGGAACAAAAAATAGACAAAGAAGACAGTCAAGAAAAAATTGGGATAACGTTGTACTGTTTTGCCCCTTTAAACTTACCTTCCATTCAACAACGCTCGCTCACTCTTCCTTCCTCCCGAATTTCAACTAAAACGAAGGCTGTCTTTAAAACTGTCAAAAACAGAAGGATATTGCCCCCACCCTACTCCCTCGATCCTCCCAGTTCGCAGTCTCTATAATGTTCGCGTGCAAACTCGCTCACGCACCAACCCAAAAACAAACCATGCCTATCTATAGGTCATATGATAGGGCCTATTTAGCCATCTATTCTAAGCACCAGTAACAGCACTCTCCTTCAACTCAAACACCCCCTCATGCAAACCTTTGAGGACCAACTTGCCATCACTTGTCAACTCCGGCTTTCCGCCCGGATGTGTGGCATCATCGAAGAATCTTGGTTTCCACTCCTCGCCCTTGGCTTCTCTCTCTTTTGCCTTTTCGCGCTGGCGCTCTTCGAGTTCTTGCTTAAGCGTTGTAGCGAGGGAGAATTGGCGCGATTGGATGGCGTTGGTGACCGAGGACCAGAATTGGAGGGATTCGTTGGGAAGTTGTTGGGGCGTTGGGGGAATAAGTTTAGGAGCGATAGAGAGGGGAGTCAGATCGATTATTGGGATGAGTGTGTCCTACAAATGCAGTATTAGAATGGAAAATCGAAACGAAGGTGGAGACCAAGGACATACGGATTTAGGACCAAGACTGTAGAACGTCTTCTCCTTCCAGTTGCCGGAGATGCGGGCTAGAATATCTTTGGTTGGGACGTCTCGTATTCTCGTAATATTGTCATTCTCAGGATCATAGCGGAAAACAACACCCTCGACCTTGTTTTGTGTCTTTCCTAGCCAGCCCTCTTCCAGATAGTGCAGAATTGTCTTGAGTTTGGTCTTGGGACATGTAACATAGCACTGATCTCCCACTGTTACGTTCAGACCACCTCGTAATAGACCTCCCAAATGAGCGGCAGGATGTGTGAGTTGATATTGCTCATTATCTCTTTTCTCAAGAGTGATAAAGATTCCCAAGTTGTGCTCTCCTGGCATAACCTTCACACTTGTTCCTGTGAATTTTGCAGAAATCTGATCAAATCCTCGTGCCGTGAGACCTTTTTCGGGACAATCTACATAGAAAGCGGATACCGGTGGATGGTGAGATGTTTGCTCTGTAAGATACGATACTCTGATAGGCTTCTCGAACTTGGTGATTTCTTGTGCCGGTGTCTGAGTGCCTGTGACAGGAGTAGCGGTCCGTGAAGAAATAAGCGAGTTTCTATTCGACTTCAAAGAGGATGCACTGCTTTCTGTGCCGCTTCTGTATTTGGAGGTATCGATTGCGGGGAGGTTGTCTTCAACTTCCCAGTTGCACTAACCGGGATCAGTGAGTCTGTCGCGCATTTCCTAGTATAATTTCCTTACTCTGAAAAACTCTCCAAGAGTTGAGTTGTAAGGTTTGCATGGTTTGCCCTTTACGTATTTGAGATCCTGCTTCGAGTCAGCATTTGTGTCATTAAGAGAAGTCTTATGAGGACCAGGCAGCAAAACCAGCAGACAAAAATGCTCTCAGATCTCGTCTTTCCATCTTACCTTTGTGAACCAGAATCTCAGAACCTCCAACATGCGATCCAGCGGCTCCTCTGAGTCTCCAATCGCCACAAATGTACTCGGCTGATCCAAATAATTCCAGTACTCGAGGTTGGGTGTCGGCTCCAGCAGTTGCGCTGGCAGGGAGAATCGCACGGAAGCTATATCTGCCACCCCAATGAATCTGCGAAAGAAGGACACATTTAGTAAATACTCTGCAAGGCTTGAGCTGGCTGTGAAACAACAGTAGATTACATCGATTCTCCATCTCCCACTTTAGATAGATTTGCCACACTGGTCGGCGGTGAAGTTTGCCCTGGCCAGAGACAAGTATCTCCAGATGTATTTCTCGTTTACTTACTTCCTTAAGATACCCAAGAACATGCGCAGCTTTGATGAATCATCTGGAGGTTTCTCTGGCGCGGTGGTTGCAGCGGTGGTGTGCAATGATGTTTCGGAGGCCGTCGAGGGAGCCGTCGAAGCTGGCGAGGGCTCGATCGTTGACGCTGCTGACGCCATGGTTGGGGAGGATGTTGATCAGAAAGAGAAATGCTATAAATCTTTTGTCAATACAAAAACTTGTTACCAAAGTACGGGGTCTGAAACTTTGAATTTGGTGTTGTTGAGGGAGTCACGACAAATGGAGAAAAAAGTGACGTTTTGGACCTTGCGATAAGGACCCTAATCGGTGAATGAGAATGTGCCGGGGCTCGGAACCTTTTGGCTCTGATACAGTAGCCTTGTGCCGGGGCTGTGAAACGTTCCTCAAACCTGCAAGAAGACAAGTTTCAATGAATTATTTGTAGATTTGGTGAAAGATGATAGTGTTCACATTCGTATCTTACTGTATTCATACCATCCATCTGTCTGTTTCAATTATCGGGCGATTAAACAGCACGTGTGCTACGCCTGACGGTAGTGTGCCACTCAACCACAACAGCCGCCTGATGAGATGTTCCACGACAAACGACGCGCCCTGCACGAATGGATTAACCACGGGACGAAAAGGCAGCGCCAAACGGGGCGGCTATTTTAACTACTTGCAATTACAGCCGTGTGGTTGTTCTTGACACATTTACCCGAGAGAAAGTGTTAGACGCAAGTGGTCATTGGACCGTTGCGGGCTTTGTGTAGATTCCGTGATTGTGTGTGAATTTTTCCGCAATTCAAGTGAGGGAGAGTTCGAGGATATGGTGACCAAAGTATATCTCGTATTGTGGCATCTCCCCGCAATGCGGGAGCCTCTTGCACAAGTATGATGGAAATTTTTACCAGAACGCCTTCATGACCACGACTCGAGGGCGAGGTCGGCAGGTCGAAATTGAATCGTTGCGTGCAGACGTTTGAATCTGCTGCTCCTTTTGCAGCACTTCACACGATTCGAATAACTCACAAGCCGAGGTCTCTTGTCCCTCGCGTCCTCTCCTTTGACAGCATCGTCTTCATGCTGAACAAGCTTCTCCTGATGTCAACAAACCGCTCGCTAAACTTGCCTGTCTCGCTTGAACGGTGAACCCCCTTCCCCTCCAAACGGAAGTAGAGCTTACTCCATTCTCTAAGGCAAGGATATTTCCCACCACAAATGTGATGTGAATTTGGCAGCATCGATATGTCGAGTCATGATCCATCGAGTCCATCAAAATTCCTACCCGAGATCAATGGAGTGAAATGGAGACGGTCGAGGTGCGATGACCGTTTGCGCCCCAGGATGACCCTAAGAGTGCAACCCGCAGAGCAGGAAGAATGGAGGCCAAGCGACGATCTCTGGCCTTAAGCCGGAATTCGTGTGGAAATGCATCCCCAGCGCTAGCGCTGAACTCTAATATCCAGATCAGGAATCAATACTTCGCAACGGTGCCACGCAACGGGGCAGAGGTCCGATCTCAGCCTTAATACAAAGTCAGGTATAGTAGAATGCAGGAGAAATTTCGTATGGGAGGTGTCGAGGTTGAGAGGGGTGTTTTGAGTCTGGGATCATATCTCGCGGTATGGACTATGCCAGGGCGCCCATGGGTACCTTGACGCGAACTCGGATGAGAAAATACAGTAATGACGGAGAAACTCCCGTACTCGAAAGCCCAAAGCTCCCTCAGTGCATTTCAATTGTTCTCTTTGTTGTCAAACTCACAACACCTTCGAGCTACGTATCGGACTAAACAAACATCGAACTCGAACGAACGGTAACCAACAGAATTCACGCTGATGTCTCACCTGTGCTCACGGCTTTGCACAATTGTGCAGCCGTTAAGCACAATCTCGGGCACCGGCAACCGTTTGACTTGGCAATGCCACAATGACATCGGCGAAGGAATCCAAAAAAAAAATCCTTCGCGAATAGTTCAATTGACGTCATGGCCAGGTGTTTTGCTCGGGTGAAGTCTTTCAGGCTTCTGGAAACGTTCGATGATCAGCATTAAACCCTTTCAAAAGCAATACTTTGCCCTGCAGATCTCTCTCGCTTGAATGATTTTTGAAGATATACAAAGATAAAAATAACATCCGATGCAATAATGACTGTTCCTTGTTCTTCGGGACGTGGAGTTCCTGTGGACTTTGCCAAGGGTGAAGAAAAGGTATGCGGATTCGGTTTTTTTTTTAGAAACTGTGAAGATCTATCGTGTTGAAGAGGAAGATCGTGGCAATGAGGTGATTGATATGACTATCTTATGAACATTTTCGGAATTATTGTTTTTCGTGATGTGAATGTTCGGAGGCATGTTTTGGTACCAAAAGGGGAACCGTTGCTGGGAATGACAGCGGGGGTGACAACCACTTGGAGTTTTCTGGAACATGTTCCCATCTGTATCCTTTGCTTCCGTTCCCCGCGGCGGCGGTGAAACCCTGAAAACTCTCTTTGAAGGATGTGTTTTCTTAGAGCGGCCTGTGGCTGGTAATTCGAATTGAGCAAGACTATGCGATAATTGAGTTGATGGGTGGTGTGAAAAAGCAGCAATGGCATGTAGTGGGCGATCAACATCCAACAACATATGAGTGGCAAGACCAGCAACTTTTGTGAAAGAGATGATAGGTCTCTGTGATGAGACTTCGTGCTAGCGAGTATGAATTTTGAGAAAGGGACGTATTGAGAGAAACAAGAAGACTTCTGTTGCTCTGTGTTGCCAAGCGATAACTTAGGTTCAAGACAAGGTCGTGAAGCTCTCGGAAGCTTGAAACAACTTCAAGTCTAGCAAGCGAGTGTAATTAAATTACACGCGTAGCGCAGAGACTCGAATTTAAAACGACAATAATTCAATGCAAATCATGACCGAAAAGACAACATTCATATGCAACTTTCGCGTAAAATTCACAACTTGTGACCAAAGTCCGGACGAGAGCTCCTCCGACTTCGAAGGAAACTGCCACGCAAGATACAGGAAGACAGGAAGCAGAAAAACACATGGAAAAATTGAACACTTTTCCCACGCGTGTGGGTGACAGGCGAGCTATTATCTACTGCGCGAGCCAGAGGGGCCCAAGGTCTAGTTGAAGATCCCGAAATCCAGGCCTTTGACTCTCAGAGACATCAGAGCTGAGCCACACTTACAACAACGTCAAGCCACGCAATCAACGCCACACGGCAGAGCGAGAATGGGCGTGATCTTCATTTACAAAGAACGGCGTAATTCTTTGTGACATAATTACCATGGGACAGCTATGATGCACGGCTGTTGAATAACGGGTAGAGGGAAAAGCGGCTACACGGGATGCTTTGAAAGAGCTCTAGTCTCCTGAGCTAAAGTGTGGCTCGAGAGTCAAAAGTGGCTCGAGTGTGGCACATAATCTTATTTGTACAGTACGGTTCGTCAACTCATGTGGCGGTGCTTCCCGCTCTAGATCTGAGGAATCAGAATGAGATGTCGACCACCTACCTCACCGCTCACAACAGCACCTATGGAGATGGACGGAGATGGTTCCGACTTCACCAAGTGCTACTGACTGTGGACTCGTGGAGGCCGGACGTGCGACACAATCCAAAAGTCCATAAGAATTTTATATGGCTCGTTTTGAAGCTCGATCCTCGATCCTCAGGACTGGCCGAGGCCCCTAACACCGTTCGATGCATCGCACGCTAAAATTTCATCAAGAAATAGCCTCAGCCAATAGCGTGGACAAACGGCCTCCTCGCGTCATCTGACCCAAATGACAACAGACCGGCTCTCCCAACACTACCTACCGCTGTACGAGGGGCATTGGTGTGCCCGCCAGCAGTGGCCACTTGACCTGGGCTAGTTAATACCGTACCCTTCCTCGTTCGATCCGAGAGCCAAAGAATCGATTGCCGGGGAACTGTTCTGAAGTGATTGAACGAAGGGTGTGCAGTATTGGTCCTTCTATTTCGCAATCTCAAAAGCAGACGAGCAACGGAACCGACGAGGCGCTTGTGTTTTGCAGTGCCAAATTACGGCAATATGTGCTGTACCTTGCGGCAGGAAGGGGCATGGACCGTGGTGTGAACACTAACACGAGCGAGCGCTTTCTAGTGGTTTCTGCCAGAATGAGAGAAATCCAAAGACGCCATTTGGAAATTTTGGACACAGGCCAAAGGGGCTCAAAGAATACATCTAGCCATATTGAACCCTAATTTCCGATCTTATAGCATCCCACGCCATAGCAAGAGGAGCATTAAGCGCGAAGCACGGCTTGATAACCTGGGGTAAAAAGTCAAAAGCCAATACCGGCAAAGTCAGTTACTGATATTGAGGCACGGCATTTACAATTCCATAAGAGTCGCAAATCACTCTCCGGTTCTGGTTCTGCACCTGTTGCTTGGAAATGGCATGTTCGGCCCACGCTCGCTAGCAAACAACCCAACGATGAATGCGGTCTCCGTTATCCTCGAGGAGTTCTGTGGCAGGAGCCCCAGAGTCACCCGAGTATCCGTTTCAATCTCGCCTGACTGGTGGAGGGGGGAGGGGGGAGGGGGGAGAAGGGGCCGGCGGTGACGTTCATTTTTGCTCACACTCCCGAGTGTTGTGCCTCTTCCACAACGGCACATTGCTTGGGACGAGGACCTGATGGAAGAGCCGCGCTGGCACAGTGATGTTGCTTTTGAATTCTCAGTCAGAACTCACTCGGCAGTGAAGTGTTCACGGAGTGTTTACGGAGTGTTTACGGAGTGTTTACAGAGCATGGTCGTCCATCTTCGCTCGCTTGTGGACTGATGGCCGCCGCCAGGCTTCATCATCACGGTCGCCACAATCGCAGAGATCTTCTCCTTCTTGGGAAATCGCGGTGTGGCTGGAGGTGTGAGCAAGAGCCATCAGCATTGCATGGCATCGCCGCTTTTTCGGGGAGGGTGTGGCTGTCTCCGTGGGCCTCAGTGTCCACCGTCATACAATGGCTGGGATGAGGTTAGTACGGGCCGTAATTGCAATCATTCTGACCATGACAAGACTGCCTCAGAGTGAGATCAGTGATCATGGCAACCTCTTTCCTCTTGCTCACCTGGTACACGTCGCCCGTGATGCCGTGATGCTTCGTTCTGTGGTCCTGGAGTTTGCATGGAACAAAAGGAACACCAGCCAGCTAGTAGTCCCAGATGCCAGGCAGAATTGGGACAGTGTAGGCCTGTCTAGTCCTGTCCACCTTCCTCCGCCTGGATCTTCTATCTCACCCCACCTCACCTCCCTTGCAATTATCGACTACTGCACTAGCCTGCTCGCCCCAACTAGCTTCCTTTCCATGTGCGCTAGCTCCTTCTTTGACGTGGAGCCAGGCGACCCCGAGATGATACCGCGTGAAATCGCAGTGATTAGGGAAATAACATCCATTTCTATGTTCGTTCGCCGTCTCTCCCACTCACTTGCAGGCACTCGCCCACTAGGACTAGGTACAGGTCGGCACCACCTCCCCCCCCATGTCCAACAGTGCATTCTTATTATGCCCTTGCCCTCCTCCCATCCCGTGCTCTGGATCGCCCTCTGCCACTCGACTCTCATGCCATACTACTTCTAATCCCATTATTCCACTATAACATCAGCCTCCTCTCCCTCCCCACGGCCGCGGTATTTGCCCTAAATATACCAATAGCCCAAGCCCACGATCAAAGTGAAGCGCCCAACAACACTTGACTACTCAGACAACTCAAACACTCAAACACTCACACAAACCCACGCCATAGTATTCGCGCCCTCGCGCCCTTACGCCCTCGCCTGTTCTCACACATCTACGCGCGCCTTGTCGTTCTCCTCGTCCATCACGCTCGTTACCTCCCAGTGCCCTTTATTCTCAGCTCCCACCATATGCTGCACCTGAGAGGAGGCTTCTCTCAACCTTGTGCAACCCTCAAGCTGTCTCACCTCTAATAGACACACCTCTCGCCCTCTCCCACGTTCCGACCCACGCTCTCAAGTTGTCGCTGTTGAAAGAAAGAGCTTTAAACAGCTCGCCCCACGCCGCTCCAGATGTTTCGAAATAGGTAAGCAGCAGCTAGCGCTTCTTTCTCAATAAATGGGTTCGGGGCCTCGTTGTAGTAGTGGTGGTGGTGGTTGACACCAGCCAGAGGCTGTGGCTAGTAAAATGCGAAACTGACAGTTGAGTTGAAGGACTTCCTCACAAAAGCCTGGCGATGAATTCATCGCCAACTTTCGTCAATCTTTCCCCGAGATTGCAGTTGCGACAACCACGGCTGGATCTGGCCCATCTGAAAACACGTTGAGTGAGGTCACTGCTGGTGGTCCGCAACCTGAACGGTACGTATATCTCCACCCAGATCTAGCTTACCATCGTCCCCTTTGAGCGCAATTTTGCGCCGATCGGCATCAACACCACCCATATATCTACGCACATATATTTTCAAAACGAGAATATCGGCTAATCTTCTGACCTAGGCACCACAGTCTCGCCGGTGAAGAAATCAAAGACCTCGATCCCACGCCTAGAGCGCAACACGAAGCATGGCGCTTCACGCCCTCCCTCCTCGACCCAAATTCTTTCGCCTTTTCGCACTTTGCGAACCAGCCCCCAGGTTATTACACACCTACCCCTGGAGGCACCAATACTCTATATCATAACCAAGCAGGCGACCTTCACACTCCAGGAATGGGAATGGGAATGGGAATGGGGCTTGGAACACCACTCTCTTTGCCTACATCCGCCGATGGCATGCACTCCAGCACCCTGATGGATATGGGCGCATTTGGGCACCATATGCCTCCTCAGTTCCACTTCAGCAACCCTTTTGGTCATCCGCAACAACACGCGCATCCTCACCACCAGCCACAACAGACATCGTATGCGCCTTCATCTTTTGTCCACCAGGATACGGGATATGAGACCATGGATCATGACGGGTCTCCTATGGACGATGATGGACGCCGCATGGGCTTAGGCCCTACTCTTCAGCAGCAATCGCCACTAATGCATTTCCAGCCTGGACAATACGAGATGGGTATGGCTCCTTTGCCATCCTCGGCCGAGAAGTTCCGTTTTCACGTTACATTGAATGCCCCAACGGCCATGATCAAGCAAGCAGACGAGATTCCTGTTACTTATCTCAACAAGGGCCAAGCGTACTCTATCTCCATTGTGGATACGGCTCCCTCATTGCCTCTTCCTCCAGGATCTCGATATCGAACCTTTGTCCGTATTTCGTTCGAGGACGAGCAACAGCGACAAAGACCAGGGACCTGCTGGCAACTGTGGAAAGAAGGCCGTGGCACCAATGAGGCTCATCAGCGTGGTGGAAAACTTCAGGCGGTAGAATACGTCGAGGCCAACCAACCTCTTGATTCGGATGATAAGAGAACCCGAGTAGAACTTGATACCGCATCTTTCGATGGCTTTTCGGTCATTTGGACTCCAGGTGCCAATGGCTCAACCGAATGCAACATTGCAGTCCGCTTCAATTTCCTATCCACCGATTTCAGTCACTCCAAGGGGGTCAAAGGAATACCCGTCAGATTCTGTGCCAAAACTGAAACCCTTGCGAGTGGATCTCCGCGATCTATTCAAGAATACTCGGAGGTTGCCTACTGCAAAGTCAAACTTTTCAGGGACCATGGAGCCGAGAGGAAACTTTCGAACGATGTAGCACACGTCAAGAAAACCATCGACAAGCTGAAGCAGCAAATCGCTCAAGCCGAGACAGGAATGAAGGACTTTGGCAAGAGAAAACGACAGCCTTCAGTTACCACAAAGGCTCAGCCAATCCAGCGTCCAGGCAAGGTTCAGAAGCATAAGCGTACATGGTCAATGTCTTCTGCTTCTTCTGCCGGAGGACGGGTTCCGGTGGAAGATGATCTTCAATTCAAACTACAGACGATGCAAGACATGTTCACAAGCACAAGGCCAGTAAGCATATTGTATCTGCGGGGATCGGAACAAGATGATCCGGACCTTCATCCAGTCGCTTTGGCTGGAGAGCCACTTGATCTTACCAAGGTCGATTCGAGAGGAAGTGCGGTTTGGCAGCAAAGAAGCGACCATAGCTCAACAACAGGAACCTCATCTATGGTTTCGCCATCGCCCAGCTCACTCTCATTGCAATCTCAGAATTTCAGCACATCAGTTCCACCAGCGTCTGTTCAATGGGCTGATTTTCAATCCGCTGGACCCTCCGAGATCAGGTCATCGAATCCACAACAGCTTGCGAGCCCTCCTGATCAACTTACCAAAATACAAAAGGCAGACGGAGCAGGCAGTCTAACTGGGTGGATTGAAGCTCTCGGTGTGGATTCAACCTATCAACCTCCTGTGGAATCGCCGATAAAGCCGGTCGCTTGCTTTTATATCCTCCATCGCGATACTTCATGTCCAGAGAAGCACGAATATCACCGGGCCGTCTATCTCAAAGAGAGAACGCTGAAGGAGTTCAACAACAACATCGCTATGAAATGGGGCCTGGAGCCAACCAAAGTAATTCGAACCCTTCATGTTCTCGACCGGGGCCTTCAGGTCGAGATGGACGACGATGTTATTCGAGAGCTTGCTGAAGGACAAGACCTTGTCTTGGAAATAGTAGAAGTTGGCCCAGGATCGATCAAACGAGAATGGGAAATGTCACTTGATGTCGCCGTCGATAATGAAAGTGGCGCAGGCACTCAAAATGTTGTGCAAACCGAAGGATATGAACTTCGCTTAATGTTTTAATACCCCTTTTCGATGGTTTCTTTTCACCGATATATATACCCAAAGACCTTTACACAACGGGTCGTGTAATACTTATTCGCATTGGTCCACGTTTTTTCGACAAGAGGGCGGATGGATGACTGAACGGCGTTGCGATTGTTTCTCAAATATACCAGGTTCCTCTTTATACTGGAACATTTCTTCGATATCAGCACATCAATTATTTATTCCTTTTTCGAATTATTTAGAGGTTTTGCATGGACCGGCGAAGCATATCATGAAGAAACACTGGTCGTCTTATCACTTTCCGCACAACTTGCAGTCTGACTGTTTTCAAAGCTCTATCCACGAGCGATTTTTATTTTTTATTTTGTGTGAAGCACGAGTATAATGGAACCACGAAGTACACGAATTGATGGTTCTGTTCGAATCTGGGGGATGGAAAGAGACGGGGTGTCAATACCAAGGAGAGAGAGGAACTACGAAGGCCTGGCGTTCTTCTAACTCCAAGGAGACAGTGTTGCGAGGATGTGTAATGATGGTATGAATAGACAATACTACATTGCGTCTAATGATTCAATCTTTTTCGGTCTCATTTCCCTTTTTTTCCCTCTTCTGCCCACAGAAATCTTGCAGCATGACAAGAACCGTCAGGTGGATATCAACGAACCAACCGCACATCACACAAACCACTCCCGACAAGTGAACTAAAATTAAGGAAACAAACTCTTTTTTCCCCCGCCGAACCTTAAACCCTCCTACCCGTTTCGTTGGTTGCCAATTGAACCATTCCACTACTCAAACCCTCTTTTCAGTCGTTTCTCGTTCCTTTCCCTCTTTTCCCACGTTTCCTCCAGCCACTCACCTCGCTTCCACCTCCCCTGAATGAAAGCAAAGCAAGACACGCACCAACGAGAACCACCGTCGGACATGCGGGTGCCAAGTTTAAACGCCCAAAAGCCTAAAAAAGCGAACAGGAGAGAAAGCCGCCCAAGGGAATGACTCCGAAATTCTGAAACTCAATTGCTGATCGACGGCTGAGCCACAATGATCTGCATCTTGTACCTGCGAAAGAGGGTTAGAAGTGGCGAGTGCCGTCATCAGTTCTTCGGGAGTTAGGCATGAATATCTTGTTGATTTTTTTTGGGAGCGAATGGGAAAAGAGGTGATTGATATGTTGGTGAGATGTGATGTTTCGTTTTTGAAAAGGCTGAGGCGCGTGATTGATGGTGAGCTTTTTGAAGTTGAGTGGTGGTGTTGTGTGGTTTGATTTCGCTCGCTCGCTTAACCACTGTGTTTTGTTTGGATGAAGTCAGTGAGTCGATAAAGGTTGTTGCTGCTTTTGTTTCATAACCCTTTACATCACCTTGAAAATTCAGAAAACGTCAAGAGAATTATTTCAATTGGCTGTTTTGTCGATTTCTACAAGAGTCACTATTGCATTTTCGTCTTGAGCTCACTCAAGTTTAGAGAGCAAGAGCTCTACCTACCTATCCTATGCCTGGCTGCATTGCATAGCATATTACCGCTGTATGTACATACAGTACAGTATGTAGAAGCAATCGATCGGTCTAGTGCGGAGGAGCAGTCCTGTACCGAAGATCATTGCAGGAACCGCAACGGTTCAGGGACAGATCTGAGGTGTCCGCGCGTTTCCTCTGCTGCAAATTGCCGTTACATCGCGTCCTTCAGCTGGACAAGGACGAGTGGTTAGTAGCTGTGGCTAGAATTTTCTGCTGCTCAGTGGTGAGAGATAGGGGTGGGATAGCGATGGAGAGTCTTAAAGACTGGACTAGATCTCCGGTGGCTTTGCTCTCACGCTTCACACGCGAGACGTGCATAGGGGATGAAAAAGAAGGGGTCTGGAGTTTTTTAGCTTGAGATGGAGAAGAAAAAGAGGCAAGGGATATTGCTGAATGGAGTAGTAGTGCGTTTGTGAGTTGGAGCAATCCCACGTGGTGATTGTGGCGAGAGTTGGAGAAGTGTCTTGTTGGTGTGTGGGTGGTGAGCCACGAATCCATATCCATCCCCACGATTTGAAAGTTGAGATGATGATTTGCTGTCGTGATTTTTATTCCGAATCCGACTACCGTTTCTCATCATGGTTGTTTTTAGGATGGAATTTCACGATGTGATCTTCCGGAATAAAAATGTCGTGATGAAAATCATGATGTGATGACTTTTGTGAAGATTGTTTTGCTATAAAATTCGGTTAGACGAGGGCTCTTCGGATGAATTCAATGATCATCCAGATGGGTGACAAGTTTTGAGTCTTCTGGATGGCGGGGGATTGTCCTTTGTCTTCGTTTTGGTGATGATCGACACTCGTTGTTGTAGAGGTATTTTTATCCACGAATACTTGGGACCCTGATGGTAATCAGAGGAAAATCAGTGATGTGTTGGCTTTTTTTTTGGCAGTTGGCAGGTTTGGTAATGTGACTTTATGCTGTAAAGTGTTTGAGCTAATTAGAGAGCATAGACGGATTATTAGGTATGTTTAGATGATAATTCTACTGAATTAGTTTCTCCATTGACGACAATTTGCCAAGGAAATAATTTCTCTTCATGCCTTTGGCTTTCAAGAAGCGAGCAAGAGTAAAGGTATCGAGCTCGCCGAGATTGGAATGGTGGGTCTCTCAAAGTCCTTTCGCTCTCAACTCTCTTGTGTTGTCAACGATGGCCATATGCCATCTTCTAATTCTCCATTGGGACTTGATTCAATAAGAACAATTAACAGTTGCAATCATGCAAGTTGCCGTGATAAAGAGGATCAGCCTCCGCCCAATCCTTCTCTCCAAACCAATACTCATGGTCCAAGTAATTGTGATACAAATCCAATACACCAGCAGACCGAAAGCACCTCCACTGATCCAACTCGTTTTCTTTCAAATCTTCATTGTAATAGGGTTCTTCACACTCATCCTCTACTTCGTAAGCGTCACCATCAATAAATTGTCCAATTTTCGTGAGTCTCGCTCGAGTTGCCATTCTCAGTCTCCTCTCATACACGCGTGTCTCATCTTCAATAACAAGGTTTGCGCTCACAATCTTGATGAAAGGATGGCCATTTTTGTTAGGTCTTCTCCTCCCCTTTGCCACCGCCTTCTCGTGATATGTAAACAGGTTTAGGATTTCTTGGTCTACCAGTATGGAGATCATGTAGCGAGGCGTTCGCATACTACGCCAGTCGAGAAAGTTCCGATCTCATTCTTCGATTGCTAATTTCATTCTCTTTGGATCTATCCATTCCTCGAATTCCCATCGCTCTGTCTTGCGTGTCCTTCTTGGCTTGAAATAGTCGTCGCCAATTTCTTTCACTCCCTCGGTCATGGCGCAGTATTCAAATGCTCATGCTGCTTGCTGATGATTTGCTCCTTCAAAGGCTGGATCTTCGATCGTAGTCGATTTAAAGCATCCCATAGAGCCTCTGACTTCAAAGCTTGGCCGGGTGGTGTTCTTGACGAGAGAGAGATATTGCGTCCCAATCTTCTTGCAACTGGTAGGTTGCTCTAACAATAACAAAACCCCAGTGATTGAGCTCATGTTCTTTTGTGTGTTACTGAATTGCTTCTGCGAGAGTGGGAACTGGTTCGTTTGTATAATAAGACAAGGTCAAGATGGCAAGGAGGAGTCCAAGGATGGACAATTTTGTTTTCATTGTGTGGAAGCCTGAAACCGTCACTAGCAACTCGAGAGTTCGGCGTTGATCAAATCAAGAATCATCTCCATGGGTATTCGTGCGAAGCGAGAGGGAGACGTAATCTCTCCAGTCTTCCTTCTGGTTTGAGGTTCATGGCCAAGGTGGGCACTGGCCTTTTGGTCTGTTGTGATTTTTGCTGTTGTCAGGTCGATTGCATCCTGGAGGAGCAACTGAGCTTGGCACAACAATCAGAAGGGAAAGCAGTAGTACAGTAGCATAATGATCGATATCCGTTGATTGCGAATGGAATATGAAGCAAAAGACTCACATTGATGAGCTGATAGCTCTATGTTCTTTGCTCCTCAGCATCAATGACTTGTTTTAAGGATCAAGTCCCTAAGTCCTTTGGCGCGCACAAAAAGTTGATGGCAGGAATTAAGGTTGGGTGCATGACGCTATCTCAGCGGGTTGCCGTGCCACCGCTCCAGCGCAAGCGATTGTTTACACGGGTGCGACCAGCCAGAAAATCGAGGTGGTCGGGAGCAGCATCTGAACCACGTATGAAGTCGTCAGATCTCCCAACCACCACCTTTTCGTGCTTCTTCGATTGATATTCTACTCCGTCTGTCCGTCGCTTGGTCTGCGAAAGTTTACCTACTTACATCTTCACACAACCCACAATCTATCTTCCTCCCCTCCATACTTTGTTGACACATTCTGACCTCTCTCATAAAGCAAAAGTCTATCGAGCGAACAAGCAAGCAAGCAGCCGGTCGATATAAACCTCAAATCCCATCTGCCAATCCTCGATACGAACACACACCCTTTCAGCGCAGTATTCTTCTGCATTCCTCCTCACCTCAACCATCGATACCGAAGACGAACGATCAACCTTCCAGCGTTGCCGAGACATTCCACGGCTGCGGCTCCATCGTCCCTCCCCGCGAGGACTGGAGTGGCAGATTTCCACTGATATCTTCTACATCAAGAAGATAGAAGCCACCCGACACAATGGCACAAAGGTTTTCAGTTGGTTGGATGCGTGAGTGTTCCATTGCTGGCTTCGCAACGGGAATTCGGCTGACTGTGACATAGGGCTTATACCGTTCCTTGGATACCACCATGTGCTGATGATATTGATTGCAATTGCGATTATTCTACTTTGTAAGCTCCTGCTTGCGACAATTGATAGCATTGAGTACCAGGCTAACGCATTCCACAGCTTTACTACTAGCAGGATGTTCTTCCTCGTCCCCGCTGATCCCCAATATCTTCCTGATCTCGCTGTACTACGAACGCTACGCACCGGTACCGTCAACAGATCAAGTCGACTTCAATGTGCACACTGCCATTGCCAATATCGTCGGTGATGCACGTCTATCAGCTCGAGTTGGATACTTCGGAATCTGCATTAATCCCGACGGCGGCAGTTGGCTCTGCAGCAACAATGCCACCGCACTAGCAAACGAAGTCAGTCTGGATCAGGATCCATTGAATTTACTCTGGCTGGCGAGCCAGTTTAAGGATATGATTGTGTTCCCATATCTACTGTACGTGCTTCTCTCCATTCCCCTTACTCCAGGGAATCAATACTAATTGTATTTGCATAGCATCATCGCAATCGTCTTCGCCTTCATCTGTCTCCTGCTCCTCGCAACCTTCCCCGGCTGGCATGAAGAAGCCGACGACTCCGGCTCCGAACGTGAAGTCAAGCCCTTCCCCTCCCGACCCGTCTCTCAAATCGCCCTCGCCATCATCTTCATCGCCTCAATCTTCGTGCTCGTCTCCGTTCTCTGGCAACACACCGCCTCCGTCGCTGCGTCAATCATAGCGCAAGATCTCGGAAATGGCAGCGTGAGAAGTGGTGTGGGTACCACCGCGATGGTATTAGGATGGTTCAGTTTCACACTCCTCATTATCGTCACTATCGGTCTCTTGGTGATGATTTTGAGCATCAGGGTGTTGAGGGAAGCATTCGGATAATACCCTTCCTCGCCTTAATTTGGATTTATAGGTGGAGGGGACGGACGAAAACACGATACCAATCTTTTCAGCGAGCATGATCATTTGATGACGAATTTACCTACCTATCACGAAACGAAAGTATCTTTTCAAAAGACGTGGCTGGGTTGTATATGCATTTTCATCGAATCACCACACACAAACGAGGAGTGACAAAAAGAAAACTACGTACCTGCGATTTTTTTACTCTTCTTTTGATCTCTTCTTGTGGGAAGATCAAATGTATAAAAGAAAGAACCAAAGGTTTAATTTTGGCATTTGGGATGGAGTTTTGCACAAAGACTTGGGTTTCCTTTTTTGATATTTTTGGGCGCTGGCAACAATCATGCATGAAATTAAAGTACATGAGTTGAGTGGAGATGTGGGTTAAGAATGTGATAAAGGGCTGGATGATTGAAATGGTGTGGCTAGCTATGTGGGCTCTTTTTTTGATGACTGGTATGAATGAGCTTTGGATGTTAATAATGAAGGGGGTTGTTACGCATGGTTGGTGGATTAGAAAAGAAAGAGAGAGAGAGAGAGAGTTTGAGAAGTGCAGACTAAACTCAATTCTTTGGTGTATTTCAGCCTACTCAAATCACGAAAGTCTGATAAAATATGCAAATCCCAGAAATTGCCAAAACCTAGCTGTCTTATTACTGAACTATTTTGTTCTCTATGCTTTGTGTTATGCTGCTTTTTGTGATGTGTGCAATTGTATCTGTGACATCAATCTCGTGATATTCGTAATTCCATATTAATTCCTTTCATTAAGTCCAATTCCCAAACCGCCCCATGCCCTCCCAAAAAACCAAAACCCACACACCTCCCCTCCCTACTTCTTCCTCCTAAACCGACTGTTATGAGAAGGTCCCCCCTTCGCCCCCGTATTCTTCAACTTGAGCCTCTTAAAATTCTGACTCGCCATCGCCGTTACCTTCCTTGCTGCAGTCTTGATCTTCCCATCTTTATTAAGTGATTTATTCTTCCTACTCTGATTTGGTCTTTTATACCTCGTCCCTCCATCTGAAGCTGTATATTCAGATTGTGTATCCGAATCGAAATTTCTGCCTTCTCCGAATGGAGCATCGTCGTCGATTTGGGTTTCGGGAATAGCGTTGTCACCTCCGCCGGCGAGTTCGTCTTCGCTTTCTTCTTGGGCGATGGGGGCGGCGGAAAAGGGTTTTGATTTTGTAGGTTTTAACCTAACTTTTCTTGTTGTACGCTTTTGTCCTTTCTTCTTGTAGACCCTGAGGGGCTGGCCGTCTGGTCCGAGGTTTTTGTCTTGCTCGCCTAGGTCGGTGTCGTAGTCTGATTCGTGGTCGAATCCACCAAGGGGGAAGTCAAGTTGGCTGTCTGCTACTAAAATTGTTTCGTCTGGTGGAGTTGATTTTGGCTTTGGCTTTGGCTTTGGTTTGGCGGGTAGTGTGATTCCTGCTTCTTCGGCTTCCATCTCGCGAAGGGCGTCTAGATCATCATCCGCTGCTTCCTCTTCGATTTTGCGTAGGTTAGCGAGAATAGCGCTTAGTCCTCTGACGAGAGGCTTCCTGGGTAGGCGAGCCTTTTGTGGTGATATGACCGCGCCTGACTCCCAGTCGTGGGGTTCCTTTAGTTGGATTTGTTGACTATCTCTGCGCAGGAAGGATGGTGTAGAAAATTGTAGTTTGGATATAGCATGGGGAGTTCCATCTGCTCGAACTTCTCGATACTTCAAAGGAGTTGCAAATGTGTCCAACATATATTGTTTCCCTGCGGACGTGGGAGTCTTGCTGTGTCGAATACTGTCATAAATATTTTTTGGTTTCCGGGGCGTTGTTCCAACGGGTGCGACTATATACTTTTCCCCTAATGCATCCTTCTTTCCACCAGATCCATCCTCTATCAGGTCAAAAAGCCCCAATACAAGTCCATCTTTTTGTGGTGTTGGACCCAAGGATTTCTTTGAAGGCGTGAATAGATTTCGAACAAGTGATGGGGAGTCAAATTGATCTACTCCCCATGACCGCATACTCATTGACGGGGTCTTTGCAGGTGTTGCAGACAGTGATTGTCGTTTCGACGGACCAGGATTTGAGGCATCTTCATGCTTTCGCTTCTGAGGTGTCTGGCCCACAGGAGGTGGAGGTGGAGGATTCGGGATTTTGCCAGAGAGAATGTCTCGAAGTTTGTGGTACTCTTTGTACTTTGCAGCTGTAGTAATAGTCAGTAATGATTGACGCTTGTTGAACCCCGCTAGAAATACCTATTTCTGGGTGCCTCTTGATATCTTCGCGTGATGCCTTTTTGCCGCCATTTGAAGCTGCAAAGGTCTTCTCCCACACTTTTAGTTCCGCTCGGAGGGTGGTGGACTGTTCAGCCAGCTTCTCTTTATCTGTAGAGTCCATTGTCCAGAGGGCGGAGGTTCCTCGACATTGATTTGGGTTAGTGCGAGGAGGGTACTCGTAAAAGGTGCGTTAGTGGGTGGTCGGAGGTGGATAATTTTCAAAAATCTCGAGCACGTTAACTCTGGCACAGAATTACTCTGGATTTAAGAATCTGGTCGAGTGTTGAGGGTGTGGGCTGTGTGTGGAATTCAATGTGGTTGATGTGCAGATGCGCAAATGTGGAATTCTGATTTCCTCGCGTCGCCAGAACGCGTCCACCGTCGTCAAGTTTTCTTAATCACTGCCGAGCCGAGGTTTTGTTGCACGTCGCAGCCTTACAACACCACCCGACAACAATTTGCAATGGGAGTAACGAGTAACGCCAGGAGTTTTTATTTTAGCGCTCCTAGAAATAGATTAGCTCGAAGTCAAAGTGGAACGAAGGACACTCCAGAGTTGCAAGAGTTGTTACCTCACTGTCACCCCGTGATGCTGACCCATCAGCTTCCAGCTTGCAGCCACAGGCAAGTTCCGAGAGCAGCCTGGTAGTGCAGAAGCTTATTATATTTTGTGATGACAGAGGTAAGACATACTTGACTGATGCTGTTCAATAACCGAAAAATGGGCTTGATCATGAAAGCCATCTCATCATGAAACTCTCTGGAAGAAGGCAAAGAAAAGGGCTTTTAATCGGAGGAGGAAGATACAGGAGGACAGCCGAAAGTGAGCATCTGGATTCTCGAAAATGGGCAGGCCACAGATACGATGAAACGACAGGCCAGGTCTTCACAGAGAAGACGGCCTCTGTTGTGAGTTCTGAGGATGTGCAATGGACGCGAAGAACGCGGATGATTTTTGGAAGAAATGAAACAGAAGAATTTAAGGAGATGGAAGAGGCAAGGGCTGGGGAAAATCGAAGACTTGGGCGAACTCGTGGCTATCAGGCCCAGGCATGTGCTCCAGGCCCAAGATGCGGTGCTAGATCTCTGCAAAGTATTGCCCTCGAAAGCGTGGTGCAAAATATCGCCGATGTCACTGCTGAATCCTTCGAGTTTTTACCTTCCATGCATGTGAAGAGGATATGGGATATTGTGAGGAAGAGGTCAGTCGCTTCACTCAAGTTTAATGTTTCCCTCGCTTGATCGAACACCTGGTTCGGAGAAGTTTGAGGTTTAAACTAATGGTGATGATTTAGGTGCTTTGTCTCTTTTGATACTTGGGCTCTATTCTCCAGAATTCTTCACAGCGAAGACTACATCTCAGAGGACCTCCTTCAATATGCTGAAGCATTTTCAACTCCAAAACTGCAATTCGAAATGTACATCAACCCTATCACTTCAGACTGTTTCGATTTCATCACCACACTCTGCATCACAACTCCATTCCCTGTCTCAGATCTCGTCAAGATCTCGAAGATCCAAACTTTAGGTACTCTCGAGATCATCAATACAGATCTCTCATCTGCTGGCTACGCACAAATGGGAGTTTCCGACCGGCTCGTCAGAGCATGGCATTCTGCTGCTACAAAAGAAGGGACCTTTTCAATCTTGAGAGTCCTGAGATTGTGGAATCACGAAGACCTAACAGCTCGCTCTTTGGCTTTCCTCAATGGATTCCCATCACTCGCAATCTACGACGTTCGTGGCTGTCGATTTGATTTCAAAGAGAAAGCACGGGCCCGCGACTTGGGCTGGAAACTTAATATCGAGACCGATGTTCTCAAGGTCCTTGAACGAACTTGCGCGAAGCGAGTCGAAGCAATCAAAAAGAGACTTCCTCCAGCTTCCGACTCAGAATCAAGTCAATCTCCAAGCCAAGATCCCGTAGACATCAAAAGAATCCCCCGCAATGAAGTTGCAACCTTCCTCGCCAACCGCCCCCAACCAAGCGATGACGAACCTCACAGCTCCAAACCCGCTCGACTGAACGCCCACCCCCTCTACCCTCGCCGCTCCCAAAACATCATGGATCGCGTCGTGCATACTGACTTATTCTCCTACTCAGTTCAAAAACACCAGAAACTCGATGCCTGGGAGTCGTCGGCCTACAGAACCTATGCACGAATCGGCGAGCTCAGGGATGATTCCGATATCTTGAAAGCTGGTGTGGCACTTAGGGATGTGGCAACGAATGCAGATGGGGAGTTGCTAAACCCGTTGCCGATGGTGTTTTTGAGATTGGGGAAGGCAGCGGATAGTTTGGTGAGGACGAAGACGAGTATTGATGCAGTGTCGTTCATGAGGATTAGGTTGCCTGAGGTGACTGAGGTCGAGGATGTGAAACCGTCGATCGAGCAAGATGATTTTGTGGGTGGAAGTCAGGAAAGACGAGAGGAGAAGCAGAAATCACCTCATATGAGTCAATCGTCTTTGAGAGCTGTTCAGATTGCTGCAGTGCAAGCAAAGGTTCTAAATAACAAAAAGAGAAGCTTGGAGGACATGTTGGATTCGTTTATGTAATTTGTCATGGTGTGGTTTTCTGACTCATGGGAATGGCGAATTTGAAGATGGAATGCATGGAAGGCTCAAACTGGGACCTTAATGATGTTATGTGTTTTGTAGAATGAAGTCGCACGACAGATTGAAACACTTTTCGGTAAAATCAAACGTTTCTCCCCCGAGTCTGCTCAAGAACAACTTAGCACCGTATTTCTGGTCTTGAATAGTAAGTTTTACAATTACATGTGTTCTTGTGGTCGATTGTTCGATGAGATGGGTATCTTAGGCAATTCAATCAAAAGTCCACTTCGAGAAAATTGCCACTGGGCTCTTTCCCAACTCAACCCAATTGTGGGCTAGGACGGAATACAATCTTTCGCTTCAACAGAACGCAAATCACAAAGCATGAAGAAATAGTTTGAGGTAGCACTTCAGTATGGTATTTGAGGATCTATGTCGATAACTGTGTTGCCAGAATCACAACAGATCCATCACTTCCGTAACATCGCATCCATCATTTATTTTCCGGCCTCATCGAAGATGTAGGTCAAGTGGCAACGTCCACAGTATTGACGGTCGTGCATGGAAGCCATGAAGGTACCGGCACCACACTACAAATCTCGTTAGCAGAAATCCACATACAAAATCGTGGATATTCGGAGCGTAGCTTACGTCTGGAGTTGGGCACTCGCGACGAAGACGCTCAATCTTTCCGTCACCATCAACCTTGTAGTACTTGAGGACAGCCAACTTGGTCTTCTTGCGCTTGTGCTTGATCTTCTTTGGGGTGGTGTAGACCTTCTTCTTGCGCTTCTTAGCTCCTCCACGGAGACGAAGCACCAAGTGGAGAGTGGACTCCTTTTGGATGTTGTAGTCGGAGAGAGTACGTCCATCCTCGAGTTGCTTGCCGGCGAAGATCAAACGTTGCTGGTCCGGGGGAATTCCCTCCTTGTCCTGAATCTTGGACTTGACATTGTCAATGGTGTCGGAGGACTCAACCTCAAGGGTGATGGTCTTGCCCGTGACTGTTGGAACATTAGCTATTGTCTTGGGTGTTTGCAGAAGCTGGGAAGGGTTCTAACTTACGGGTCTTTACGAAAATTTGCATCTTGACTGCCTAGACAATATGAGTTGTCTTCCTGAGCGGTCAATGTGGGTTGTCGATGTGAAAGCGAAAAAGTTCGAAGGTTCGTTGAATCCAAAATGCGAGAGTGGACGCTAGCGGAGTGGGGCGCCGCACTAACGCTTGGCGCAGCTTAGTCATACCAGATTAGGGCTCGCCCTCTGAAGCGAGCAGCGAAATATTTTGGGTTTGCCTCAAAACTTCACGACAAAATTCCGAAGAAGGAAGATCACGACAAACGACATCTCCACCGTAAGTCAACTTGTTTGGTCCAACCTAAAGATAGACGACTAATATTTCTGTTGCAGAATCCGTCAAAATGGTTAAGAAGCGCGCATCCAAGTACGAACATTCCCCACCGAATTCAAACCTGTCTCCGAAATATCTATGATCGCTACAATACGTTTTTTAGAACTTTGCTGATACCCAGAATAGCGGCCGAAACAAGAACGGACGAGGCCACGTCAAGCCAATCCGTTGCAGCAACTGCTCGAGATGCACTCCCAAGGATAAGGCAATCAAGAGATTCACCATTCGCAACATGGTCGAATCTGCAGCTATTCGTATGTTATTCTCCGAATATTGTAAAAGGAAGGGCGAGCTGGAAATCGGTATCCTTGGGGAAACCAACAAGAAGGGGGGGTGAAAGTTGAGGGGATATCGATTTCAGCAGCTTCTTATACGCTGTTGGAGCTTGAGTTATGCTCGTACATTTTGCTAACTGTTTCTCTAGGTGATATCTCTGATGCATCTGTATTCCCAGAATACACTGTTCCCAAGATGTACCTCAAGCTGCAGTACTGTGTCTCCTGTGCCATCCACGGCAAGATCGTCCGGTACGTCAACGCAGCAAGGAGAAGAACCTTGGTCGAACTTCCGCTCCTACACCAGAATCAGCGTGGCTAACAATTCTCTCATAGTGTCCGTTCCCGTGAGGGTCGCCGCAACCGTGCTCCCCCACCACGAGTTCGCTTCAACAAGGATGGAAAGAAGGTCAACCCAAACCAGGCCGCTGCCAAGGCCACCCAAGCTTAAACAAGTCATGGGGACCTGAAGGGATGACGGGAGTCAATTGCATGAGATTTGGGATTTTCTAGATCGCCTCTCGGGGGTTGTGCTTGTGATGCAATTTGCACGGTCAACATGCTTGGGATTGGTGGCTAAAGGGTATTACCTGGCGTATAGGCTTCTCAAATTACTAGCACATTGAACTGTCAAACACAACTGAGCTTTTGGAGGCCTGAGTGAAAGCGGGATTGTATTCTTCGTTCTTCGTCAATTTGAGGGGTGTTGCGCCAGAAATCCTACCCAGCCCATACCCTTCCATGCCTTGTACTAATATACAGCATATTACAAGCCAAACAAATGGCGCCTTTTTTCATCAATATACATCCGTTATCATAGCCCAGAATACACAGCCGTTGCTCCTCTTCCGCATTCTATCCTCTGCTCGATGCTTACATTTCTCGAGCCAATGTTGACCTTCGTCCTTGGAGTGATCTGGAATCTATGATCGTCTTTTCTGCCTAATGCCCTCTCCGCCTCTTGATCCATGGGTGGTATATACACAGGTGTGTTTTGATTGTTTCTCTTTCCGGTACCAAGTTGGTAGAACTCGTTTCCTCCCCACCACATAACGTCTGCACCCCAGTTCGTGTCGTTTTCTGAGGTGCGACTAGTGGCTCCTACATGTGTGACATTATCCATGACAGCACTAACATGTGTCTGACCAACGGAGATACGAGCAAGTCTGATCGGAATCACCTCGTTTTTTATTTCGTCATACTCGAACAGTCCCGAGAGAGCCTTAATCTTGCTAGGGATTCCTTGGACATGTGTCCATCGTCCACTACCCAGAGCACCAAAGATGCCTTGGCCGCAAGCCCACGTATCGGCAGTAATGCGTCCAATATTCTTGGGATCCTCTTCACCTTGACCTGCTACCCTGACAGCATCGACCATGAAGAAACTATTGATGCCTCCTGCGGCAATATTTGTGACTTTAGGGATAGAGTTGGTGCCTTTGTAAAGTTTGTCGATTGGCAGGAGGGAGGGAGCGTCGATGACTGGCGATTCTTGACTGATTTCAAAGCCCAGTTGACCAGAAGAATTATCTCCAAAGGCAAAGACTCTTCCTTGCTTGTCTGCTGCCAATGAATGATAGTCTCCAGCAGCAATCCTTGAGATCTCGAACCCCTTCAAAGTGCTGATCTCGTGTGGTTGATCGTAAGCTCCGGCTGGTTTGGTGCCCCAAGTTAGGCCAGGAATACCGAGTTGTCCCTTCGAAGGGAAATCGCCGCTCGCAGACACTGCCGAGAATATTCTGCCTGTGGTTGTTAATAATAAGCAGTGCTCAAGCCCACTACTGATATCTGATACTTTCTCTCCCCATGCCAAATTTTCTGGGTGAATTGTTCGGTAACTGATCGATGCTCGACTACTCCAGAATGGAAACCATGTGCTCTCTAGCGGCTTGGGTCCAGATTGTAGTTCGCCTTGTGTGGCAGAGATTGAGTAGACCTTTCCACTTGACGAGAGGGCGATGATTCGATCACGAGAAATAGCCAATTTAACAAGATCTTTACCCTTCAGCGTTGTCGTTGGATTTGGATCATTCGTAGAGAAGGCAGCGCCCCATTGAAGCAAATCTCCATTCTCTGTAATGGCAGCAGCGAAGTCCTTATCCAGCTTGATGTCTCGAATCAATTTTCCATCAAAGAATGGTATCCGCCTTGGACTTTTTATAACCGTCTCCTCCGAGTCTGGCGCAACGACTTTTCCCGAATTCGATCCCCAGGCGTAAACTCCTGGGTGTTCCCAGCTTCGCTTGACTTGTAGGTGTTGTGAGCTAATTATGTCTCGGTTGTTCTCTCTCGATTGGGGCTTCTTGCGCGGCTCTTCGAACTGGATATCTGCTGAAGTTGGAATGGTTTCTGCATGGAGACTTTGAGGATATCCCAGCGCATAGAGACTTGCAACACCAACCGTGGCAGTAAGAAGGAATCCAGCTCGTCTGGAAGCTGGCGCGGCTCTACTGGCAACAGCGACTCGGGATTGACTTGCTCCTCGGAAGAATCTTTGCTGAGAGTTTATCGAGCCCCGAATTTGGTTACCCGCTCGCTGAGTGACTCTGGCCAACATGTTGAAAGAATTTAGTGATGCTCTGTTGACTTGAGAACTCCCTGCCTCACACATGAGGGAATCCAAAAGTTCTCAGCCTCGGCGGTCTATGACCCGTACTTATCAAAGCCTGACAGGGGTCGGCCAAATATCACGTGAGTTAATC